>JANIWD010000022.1:0-148242 GCA_030557875.1 Candida neerlandica
GCTAATAGAGATACAGTACAAATAAAGACATATATTTATTATCGAAGATTGTAAGTCTGGTAGAAATACTCACCTGGGGTACATCTTCCCCCACCAGTTACCAGATGTAGTCTGAAAGTGGAACTTGTTACAGAGAAGTGCAACGATAAAAAAATGCTATATGATTTAGCGTTGTTAGTTGATAGGAATTCATTTCCTTCACTTCTTTTAGAACTTCGGCATAGATTTCAACATCAAAAAAGATCAGACCAGACAAAACTGTCATTTGATAATTTGTCACGTGACTTATATTAATATTTTTTTTTATGAACAATTTTTCACAATTCGCGACCTTAATTATATATAAGACGTGTCACAAAATAAGAGTGGCTTTTTTCTTCCCCACCTTTATCTAATCTGATTTTTTATCATTACAAATAAATAAGAGAATAATTCAATTTAGCCAAAATAAAAAATTAGATATATTAAAAAATTTACAAGGTATATATATAAAAAACTTAACTTATATTATATATTGATTGATTGAGTTATTGATTGACTTATTTGTTCAATTTCATAGTACCATTTTCTTGTAAGTTCAAGTGCATGTTGAAAGCTTCATTCAACATGTGTGGTTCATGTAAGCACTTTCTCTTGGTAGCATAGAAAACAGATCTGTCAAAGTAATCTTGTAATTGAGCTTGGTAATCTGGGTGAGCACATTTGTTAATAATGACTTGGGCTCTTTCTTTAGGACTGAGACCTCTGACATCAGCCAAACCTTGTTCGGTAACAATGACATCAAGATCATGTTCGGTTTGATCAACATGGGTGGCCATTGGAACAATACAAGAAACACCAGTTGGATCAACCTTAGTTGGACGAGCAGATGGAGTGTGCATGACAGATAATTTAGCATTTCTCAAGAAATCAGCAGAACCACCTAAACCATTCAACATTCTTGAACCCATAACGTTGGTGGAGTTAGCATGAGCATATATATCAACTTCAACTGGGGTGTTGAAAGCCAAGACACCCAATCTTCTGATGATTTCTGGGGAATTGGAAACAACTTGTGATCTTAAACATAATTTCTTGGAGTAGACATCCCAGTTGTCGTAGAATTTTTTGAAACCATCTTCGGTTAATCTAATAGAAGTGGCAGTGGCGAAATCCAAACTTCCGGATTCAAAGAAATCCAAGAAAGAATCTTGCAAGACTTCAGTCCACACAGTCAAGTTCTTGAAATTTGAGTGGGCCAAACCTTCAACGACAGCATTGGCAATGTTACCAATACCAGATTGTAATGGGTGCAAGTTTTCTGGGAGACGACCGTGTTTGACTTCATTTTCCAAGAATTCAATCAAATGACCAGCAATTGCTTGAGAATCGGCATCACTTGGAGTGTTTGGTGGGACTTTGTCATGTTCAGTGGATTCAACAATGGCAACAACCTTTGATGGGTCAACTGGAATAGCAGTTCTACCAATTCTGAAATCAGCTGTTGTGTGTGGGTAAGGTTGTCTGAAAGGTGGGTTGATAGGTAAATCAATGTCATGAATACCTTCAAATGATGGGGTTTTGGTGTTGACTTCAATAATGATTTTATCAGAAACAGAAAGCATTTCTGGGGAGGCACCAACAGCAGGACCAGGAACAATGGAACCATCTTCTGTTATAGCGGTGGCTTCAATGATGGTATAATCCAAGTTGGAACCATTTGGTTTATCCTTGGTGTAAAAGCCATAGGTTAAATCTTGGGGGAACATGGATAAATGTTTATCAAAGAATTTTGTTCTACCAGAATTGATGGCAGCAGCAATTGGTTTACCAACTTGATGAGGGGATCTGGTTAAAATCATATCGTGTTCAGCCCATCTACTTTCTTCAGGACCGGCACTGGCACCAACAAACAAATGGAAACCAAATTTACCTTGCAAGTTATTTTTTTCAACGTGGTCAACCAAGGCAGTTGGAATGACTTTTGGAGCACCGACACCGGTGAAACCAGACCAACCCAAATATTGGCCGTGTTTGAACAATTCAACACATTGTTCACCAGTTCTTAATTTTTGAAGATATGGAGCATATCTAACTCTTTGTTTCAAGATGGCAGACATGATGAAGGTAATTGAGTAATATATATATAAGTTCTATCAGAAGTAAAAGGGAAGTCAAATCAAATTAATTTAACAAAAAAAAAAAAGAACAAAATGATTCAAATGGTAAAGGGGAGGGGAGGAAGGAGGGGGGAAAAATTTCACAATTGAGTAGGAATTGCAGTTATGAAGGAATATGTACAATAAAAAAAAAATTAATAAAAAACGGAGTTGAATATGTAGCAGATTTTGGTTGTGGTTGCTTTATCCGTGGGAAATAGATTGAAAATACAAATATGGAAGTTAAAGTACCAAAGAAGTAGAAATTGAGTATAATCAATTAAACAAGTAAGTAAGAAAGTAAGAAGATAGGAGAATTGAAATAAAAGAAGAATTTTGGGTTAAATTTTTTTTTTCACTTTAGGGAATTTTTCATTGTATTTATAGTCAAGTTTTTTTTTGTATATAAGTATGTATGTATATTAATTGGTCATGATATAGCATGTAATAGAATTGAAAAATTTTCCCTGTTACTTTTTAAGTAAATAGGTCAGACATAACTAATACTAATACTGCAGTATACTAAATAGCTTAAGTAATTTGGTCGTACCCGAAATTGTTTATTATTATTTAGTATTTTCTTCACCTTTACCGCCGGATTACACAATAAAACAATAATTATCCAAAAATGTCGCACTCTCTTTCTTTCTCTCTCTCGTTCTTATTTTTAAACCTCGCCGCATATTCCGACATTTTTTTGTTGGAAACAGAGACATTTCCCCTCCTTTTTACTTCTTACTCTTAGATGTTAGTTGTTATACGAGCAAATCATTTCTCCTCTTTTTCTATTTTTGTTTTGTTTTGGTTTCTGTTGGCTGTTGGCTGTTGTTGTTGTGCTACCAACTGCTCAATTGTCCAACAACCATAAGAATGATTATCTTACAGCCTCCTTCCTTGTAAGTAATAAACCAAAAAACTGTTCAAACAAATTTCTGTTTCCTCTACTACTTCTTTTTTTCCCTCTCCCTCCGTCACTGCCCCCACACTGCTGACAGTAAATTATTCATCAAAACCACAGAGACATTTATTTATTACCAATTTTCTAAATTTACACTAAACAAACCAACCAACCACGCAATTTTTTTTGTTTTTTTTTTTTTGCTCCCTTTTATACGACATTATTGCGGCTTTCTCTCTCGTCCTATTTCGCTGTCGATCTCGCTGTCTTTGTCTTTGTCATTCTCGCCCTCTTATGGTTTTTTTTTGTTTGTTTGTTGGTCGTGGTGTGTGTGTGTGTGTGTGTCGCAGAACCAACATTTGCTACAGTTGTTGTTCTGCAAAATGAAATCAAATGGAATTCACGGATATCCCTTTGCATTATCCTATGAAAAGTTGGACAACAACACCTTGTCATGTATTTTCCTTTTTTTTATTCGCAACCATATGCATAATGCAACTAAGTTGTATCGGTCTACAATTTATTCTACAATACCGATGGACGGGGTTACTTTCCGATCAAGAAAAAAAAAATATTTACACTTTTCTTAATTAATTATTGTTTGGTAGCAGAGAACGAAAATCGGAGTTTCTCACATGAACAATTTTTTCACCCAGTGGAGCGCGCCGCCAGCCAGATGGAAGAGGAGAAGGATGAGGAGGGGTATTTCCTTCAGGTACATTTTGGCAAATATTCAGGGAGGGGTATTTCTAATGGACAACAACAACGTTCCATTCTATTCAACGGTTTTCTAGAATATCAATTGTTGCAGCTGCCAATTAAGTCTATACTTTAATTAATTACTGGTGTTTCTCTTACTGCATTTTTCAATCTTTAACATTACTTATACTAGCTCATACTTTTTGATTTTTTTTGCTCTTTATAATTATTAATGTCAGACGTATCGTCGGCAGGATTTTTCTGTCCGGAACGACATTTATGCACTCCACGTTTTGTCCGATTATAAATCATTTTCACCCACTCTCCTTCTCTACTCAAATTCTCGAGAGCCGAAAAAGAGACAAACCGACAAACTCCGGTATCAATAGACATGCATAATGCAGAATTAAAAAAAAAAAAAAACAAGATAGATAGATATTAGACTCGATTTCATTGGTTGAACTCAATTCAAAAAGATAATAATAGGTGGAAATGAAAAATAAAAAAGAACAATTAATTTCAGATAGGTGGTATTGAGAATTATAATTTATTATCAAACCATCATTACAAGTTAGGACTAATTCAAGGTACAATTGACCATCATAACTACTACTACTGCAACCAACTACTACTACTACATTTTTAATTCTACGGATTGTGATTCGTTGATTGATAACATTGATAAACAGTAGTTTCCACAGTTTCTCTTCCCCGGAGTTTCTGCATTGCTGCGTATTGTCTTATTTTATTTTTATTTTATTTTCCATGGATAATTGTCGGAGTAAGAAAAGGTTATATTGTGTTCTCGGAGTTTCAAATCAGGGCTTTTGTGATTTAATGTTTTTTTTTTTTGAACAATGACCTCAAAAAGTTAAATTCAAATCAAGGTTCTTCCCCCACAAAATATACCAATGCCAAACGACATTACTATTCTAAAACCCCAGATTTCAAAGTCGATTCAACAACAAAATAAATAAAAAAGAAAAGAAAAATCAAATCATATCAGATCATATGATATCATATCATATTATGTCGTTCAATGTTTATTTGTATATTCACAAGAAGAAAATTTAACATTATTTGTCTTTTACATATTCTGGTTCAATTTTGCGGCCTTGAATCTACTCATTCTAATTGGATTACCATCTTCATCAGTTGGTTCAAATTCCAATTCTTTTTGTGATTTCTTAAACCCATTATTCTCCAAGATGAATTTATTTCTTAATTTATGATAATTTTCTCTAATTTCTCTTTCCATAATTGCATCATCATCAAATACTCCATTTGTGTCTTCATTATCGTTATCAAAATCATTTTCCACAATTTCAGTTAAAAGATCTCCATTATCGGAATCATCATCTTCATAACCACCATCATCCTCTTCATCCATTCCAACTTCATTGGATTCAGGATCAAACCCATTTGCATTAACAAGATCATTCTTTCTCGATTCTACCATTTGATTATGATGTTCGAAATCATCCAATTCATGAATAACCGGCCCATCAAACATTACGTCATCATCATATTTACCTGCAAGATATGCTTGTGCCATCTTATCCATATCCAGTTGCATTTCTTGCAAGTCTGATCTCGATAATGCAGAAATTTCTTCTTCTTCTACTACTACTTGTTCTGGTTGTGATTGTAGAATATGATCATTATCATCACTTGGAATTGGGATTATAGCAGGAGGTTTGGATTTTCCAGCTTGTTGTTGTTGTTGTTGTTGTTGTTGTTGTTGATTTCTCATCGACTTGAATCTTGAAGTAGATTTCTTGACCGGTTCTTCCATGAAATCATCCTTTTCCACAATGTCACTGACAACTTCTTCTTCTCTTTCAACAATATCTCCCATTACATCATCATTATCACCATCCTTCTCAACTATTTCATCAGTCATCACGTCATCTCTTTCTATGACATCGTTCATGACATCGTTCATGACATCTTCTCTTTCGACAATATCATTCATAACATCATCATTTTCAACAACATCACCCATAACATCATCGTCTCTATCTATGATATCACCCATAACACTATCTTTTTCCATAATATCTGCCACCGATGAACCATTTCCAGAATTATTATTATTATTAAAAACTCTATTTTGTTTGAATAATGACATCTTACCAGGTCCTGGAGGTGGATTTTTCAAACTTTCACTGATATTGTCAACTTCTTTAATATCCAATTGTTCAGAAAATCTAACTGCTTTCTTCCCTTTTTTAACCTTAACTTGTTCTTCTAGCTCTTCTTCAACTATAATTTCATCATTTTCATTCACTCCTAATTTTCCTTTTCGAAGATTCATTATCTGATCCCATAACATGTTGTTGGATTTAACATCACCACCTATAATTTTAGCTCTACCACCACCATACAACATCTCATCTGCTACATCATCATCTTCTTCTTCTTCTTCATCTTCAAATTCGTAATCTAATTCTTCTTCTTCATCATCATCATCCCTGTTTCCTGCATCAATGGAATCATCAAAATCATCTGCTAATAATTCCAATTCAATCATATCGTTTCTGTCAACTGAAAAATTATGGAAAGAATCATCATTTGTTGTTTCGATATCCTCTTCTTCATCTTCTTCATCTTCATCATCTTCTTTCAATTTCTTAAATTCTTCAACACATACTCTCTTCAAGTTGAATTTATCTTCGGGACTGATATTCAATTTATCTATTTTTTCCAACAATTCATCTTGATCAAAATTCAAATCCCTTTTATTTCCATCTTGAGAAATAACTTCCATCTCTTCAAACAATGTCTTTAAATCCTCATTTCCTTGTGTATTCTCTAACGGATTTTTTTTTGGTTTTTCTTCATTAATAACTTCAATCTTAGGTGTTGATGATGATTCTTTTTTATCAACTTGAGAATCATTAATCTTGACATTAATCACATTGCCATCATCATCTATCTCTTCTTGGATATCCATAAATGGTAATCCTTCTTCATTAAGTTTATCTTGAACATTGCTATCCTCGGCTTCTTTTTTAATAACCTCACTAAATTGTCTTAACTTGGCTTTTGTCATTTCCCCTTCATTGATTTTTGTATTGAATTGGGTTATGGCATCTTGAATTTCTGAAATTCTTTTTCGTATAAAATCCAATGATTCTTCTTTACTTTTTTCAATGTATTCCCCATTATCTAGTTTAAATTTAATAATATCCGGTTCATCTCTAGATGATGATAACGTCTTTTCAACTTCTTCAAATTGTTTGATTTGATCATTCAAGATGTCTCTCTTCTTGCATAAGTTGGATAATGTAATGTCCATTTGATTATTTAATTGATTGAATTCATCTGTCTCTGTATCACTAATACCTTTAGCAATCGTCTTGGTTATATTTTCCATGTTTGAGTTGACTGTATTTGGTATGATGTGTATAAACTAGAAACAAATCGAAAGATAGTAAAATAATAATAATAATTAGTAAGTAAGAAAAATAAAAAAAAAATACAAACAATACATGTGAAATGAAAGAAGATGAGCTCTAAACCGGTAAACGCGCGCACTAAAATTTAAAAACTATATGACAAGATCTAGAATAATCTATCAAATCACTATTTACCTCATCATTGCACCTTCACCACCATGTTTATTCTCCCAGTCTTTTAACGCAGCTTCCCATTCTTCTTCTTCATCCATCGGCTTGTTGAGATCACTTTCTTCTTCTTCTTCTCCATCATTAAGCGCTTTTCTGAAATCTTGTTCCTGTTTCTTCTCTTCTGTATCATATTCATCCTTAAATTCCACCCATCGTTCATGAATATCCACGTCTTGTATACCGTTGTTACCACTTCCATTCTGACGGGTGGCTTCACTCCAGATCATGTCCCCACCAATCTCATTTCCAAAACTATAACCGTTTGCTTTATCTATCACACTTAGTAAATTGATCATACTCTTTTTGTTTTCCACTGACAACACTTCAAATGCCACTAAATGGAAATCTTCAACTAATTCTCCAATCAATTCTGTCAATCTAACATAATTTTGACCCAAGACTGAATTTGATTCCTTTTCCAACAATGGGGTTAAATAATGTAAATCTTGTGCTTCGGTATAATAATCCAACCTAAAGGGTAATTCACCATAACTCTTCAACATATCTATCTTACTGATGACATTAACATGGGGTAGATCCAATTGTAACATCGATCGTAAACTTAATAATAATATAGAAATATACTGCGATGGACTAGTTAAATAAATACAATCCACCAATGAAACCACACATAATCTCAAGTTCTTGCTTAATTTCTTGAATATCCTAAAAAGGGAATTATGATGAGTGAATAGTTCAACTTGTCCAGGGCAATCAAATAATAGATAGTTACCATCTTTGACCAATGTATCAAGTTGTTTAACAAACTCTTCCACACCTTCATCAGTATCCAATGATTCTAACGCATACATTAATCCTCCATTTGGACCCAAATTTAGTTCTTCCATAATTTCTTCTAAACTAATGAAATCTCGAATATCTAATTCACAAGGATAGGGTAATCTATCATTGGCAGGATCTAAATTAATAATGCACAGTTTTCTTCCGATAGCCGACATGAATTGGTGCATACCATGACAGTATGTTGATTTACCTGATCCTGGTGGTCCTATAACTATTTGTCCATACATTGTCCACTTAAGAGATGATAGATGAAGGGGGAGTATGTCTTTTTGGTTAGAGATGAAAGAAGAAGGCAAGAATTTCTTAGAAATCCCATCTTGTTATATATTTTCAAAATTTTCGGTAACCACACGCGCAAACTTTTTTTTTTCTCTCTCTGTTGTCTCTCTGTCTAACAATTTTGTGTGGAAGGCAAAACTTCAAAACATTTTTTCAACAAACCTGGCAACCCACCAGTTACAGTTACAGTTACATTTACACCTATACCTTACATTCCATCTTTTTTTTTAGTTTTCAACCTTTTCATTCAGCGCATTAACAGCCATGTCTACTGCAGCAACGACAACAAACGAATTGACATTCTTGGACAAAACTGTGGTTGTATCGCCATTGGTTCTATTATCCGTCGTGGACCATTACAACAGAGTGGCCAAAGACTCCAAGAAAAGAGTAGTTGGGGTGATATTGGGTGACAATTCTACTGATAAGATAAATGTTACCAATTCTTATGCAATTCCATTTGAAGAAGATGACAAAAACCCAGGTGTTTGGTTTTTGGACCATAATTTTATAGACTCGATGGGAGAAATGTTTAAAAAAATCAATGCTAAAGAAAAATTAATCGGTTGGTATCATTCAGGACCAAAATTAAAGTCTTCGGATTTGAAAATTAATGAAGTCTTTAGAAGGTATACCCCAGATCCTTTATTGTTAATTGTTGATGTTCATCCAAGAGAAGTGGGTATTCCAACAGATGCTTATTTTGCCGTTGATGATATTAAGAATGATGGATCTTCCACCACTGAAAAGACTTTTGTTCATGTTCCTTCAGTAATTGAAGCTGAAGAAGCCGAAGAAATCGGGGTCGAACATTTATTGAGAGATATAAGGGATCAAGCAGCTGGTACTTTGTCCTTGAGAGTGACCCAAACTTATCAATCCTTATTGGGTTTACATCAAAAGCTTAGAGAAATTGCCAACTATTTGGATAAGGTTTACACTAAGAAATTACCTATCAATCACACAATTTTGGGTAAGTTGCAAAATGTGTTCAACTTGTTACCTAATTTAGTGCAACCATTAGGTGCTGACAAGTCAACTGATTCCAGTAATGCATTGGCAACTGCCTTTACAATTAAAACAAATGATGAATTAATGATCATATATATCAGTACTTTGGTCCGAGCTATTATAGCATTCCATGATTTGATTGAAAACAAATTGGAGAACAAGAAGTTGAATGAAAATAAAAACTCAAACACATTAGCTGATTTGTCCTTAAATGACGATAAAAAGGAATCCATAGAAGAGTAGATATTTAATAAATATTATTAACAAGCATTATTAATTTGATATCAGTAAAGTCGTGTAGATCAGGCCATTGCGAAGTAGTAATTATTTTTTTTTTTTTTCGTATTGTTCTCTCGTTCTCGTTTTGCTGAAAAAAAAGAACCATTTTCATCCTAACCAATTGCGATAAATTGATTAGATTTCTATCATTGAAGAAACTTTCCCTTAAACTTTTCATCAGGTATACCACCATGTCACATAGGATGGTAACTTTCCCAAAGTTACAT
This sequence comes from Candida neerlandica, assembly GCA_030557875.1. Classification (NCBI taxonomy): domain Eukaryota; kingdom Fungi; phylum Ascomycota; class Pichiomycetes; order Serinales; family Debaryomycetaceae; genus Candida; species Candida neerlandica. The sequence goes on from JANIWD010000022.1 coordinate 9,968, forward strand.
TCGGTCAATAATTTCAATTATTTCTTTAAAAATACCAAACGAAATTTGATAATCGACCAGAATTTTATAAATAATCAATATTTGCATCGCAGAGTAGCGATACCAAATTTTAGGAATTTCAATTCTACAACTTCAACCTCATCTACAACCTCACCTACATCATCAACAACATCATCTTCTTCTTCTTCTTCTTCAGTAATTGGGAAAGTCTTATCATGTCAAGAACCAGAAGCAAAGCTGGCGCAATCTATGAGTACCACCACCACCACCACCAATAGCACTGTTACTACTGCCTCCTCAACAGCCCATATTCCGTTCGACATAACCCCGAAAGATCTGAATCGTATAAAATCCCAACAACCAGTATCTATATTCCCAAAGTCTAAATCAGAACTAAAAAATACATTCACTGCATATCTCAAATTAACTAAACCAAATTTAACAGTATTGGTCACCTTGAGTTCCATATGTTCATACGCGATATCTCCGCTATCCGTTTCATTGCATGAGTTATTATTCTTAACTTTGGGTACTGCATTATGTTCAGGGGCTGCCAATGCTATAAATATGGGTCGGGAACCGGAATTTGATAAACAAATGCCTAGAACCGTGGGGCGACCAGTGGTGCGGGGTTTGGTGACCCCAAATCAGGCATTTAATTTTGCTGCCATAAGTGGAACTGTGGGTTGTTCTATGTTATGGTTTGGGGTGAATCCGACGGTTTCCGTATTGGGATTTGCCAACATCATATTGTATGCTTGGATATATACTTCGATGAAAAGAACATCAATCCTAAATACTTGGGTTGGTGCTGTAGTTGGTGCTATTCCTCCATTGATGGGATGGGCAGCATCATCTTCTTTGGAACATCCTGGTGTGTGGTGTTTGGCAGGGCTATTATATGCCTGGCAGTTTCCTCATTTCAATGCCTTGTCCCATGGTATTGCCGAACAATACAAATCTGCAGGTTATGTGATGACAGCAGCTGAAAACCCTCGATTGAATGCCAGAGTTGCATTACGTTATTCCATATTAATGTTTCCTTTATGTTTCGGGTTGAGTTATTTCGGAGTCACCGATTGGGTGTTCCCATTTGATTCAGCAATTGCTAATGGTTGGTTGACCTATTTAGCTTATGAGTTCTGGAAACAACAAGAGAAGAATTATAAAAATGGAGCCAAGCCAACCGCTGAAGGATTGGCCATTGCAGGTGTACAAGCAAAGAAGTTGTTTTGGTGTTCTGTTTGGCACTTGCCTGCAGTTTTGATTTTGGCTATGTTGCATAAAAAAGATCAATGGAATAGGCTATTTGATTATCTTGGGTTAAGGAAAGATAAAACTAAATTTCAGCCAACATAATAACCAATTTTATGAACTAATGTAAATAGTAATAGCAAAAAGACTATAACAAATATTACAGTCATATTGTAAATATAAGAAACCAATCTTTATATTGCCGATCTTTCTGAGTGTCACGTGCATGATCTCATACTGTATTTTTTTTTTGATTTTTCTCTCTGTTAACATTTTTTTCAGAACACGACAAAGAGTTTGGAACACTCAACGAACTTAACATACCTCGATCTGGCTGCTTTTTTTTTTCCTTCCTGTCCTTTTACACATAAACAAACGATAGAGGTATATACAACGATCTGAATTGAATTGAGCTTGTACAAGGACATTCATTTTATAGATAATTCATTGAAAAAGAAATTTAGTCCAAGATGAGAAGTTCTAGATCTCCGTCTCAGCCTCCATTGTCACACCAAGATAAAAAGTACATTCAACTGGTTGAAAAGGCTCTTGCATCTTTTGAAGCACTTGAAGAATGGGCCGATTACATTGCATTCTTATCTCGATTACAAAAATCCCTTCAATTGAATTCAGACAATTCCAAAGAATCATATTTTGTACCCCATGCTTTACAAGTCTCCAATAAATTATCATTATGTTTATCACCAACGTTACCAAATGGGGTGCATCAAAAAGTGCTAAGTGTGTACGAGTACATTTTGGAAAAACTTCCAGCTTCAGATTTAAATAAGAATATAAACATTTGGTTACCTGGATTGTTACCCCTTTTTTCATATTCCTCGATCCTGGTCAAACCAGTCCAGATTAAGATTTTCCGTGAACATATATTATCCAAATTAACTCAGCCGACGTTGAAAAATATCGCTAAGCCCTTTATTCTATGTTTACTTGCAGGTTTGGATGATGAAAATTCGGAAGTTTTCAATGATGTGCTTGCCTTGATGGATTTTTACAAGTTGAAACTTGCTGATGATTCCCATTTTTGGCAAAGCATGTTTCTTTGTATTATCAAGAACCCTGAAAGAAGACTCGGAGCATTATATTGGTGTACCAGAAGACTCCCGCTGTTTATATATTCCAAAGATGCTGATGGGAACCCAATGCTTTCTGAGGAAGCTCAATTGTGTTTGAAACCAGAACCAGGATTGTTAATACGAGCATTAGCTATTTCAATTGATGATTCCAAGTCATTTGATATTGTGGTGGCAAGGGGATTCTTTGATGTACTCTTAACTCATGTACCATTGGATAGTGATGTAATAACTAGCAAAATCACTCCTAAGGATAAAGAAGAATTGATTATGTCATGTTGTAAAATTACCTTGAAGAAAGATATGAGTTTGAATAGAAGATTATGGACATATCTTTTGGGTCCAGAAGTGGAAGGTGATAACAAGAAGGGATTATCAAGGTCCAATTATTTCAAAGAGTTTGCAGAACCAATACTAACTAGTAGTTTGTTGAAATTGGTCAACTCTGATAAAGCTGAGTTGAAGAATGAGGCGTTCAAGATTTTGATTCCCTTGATCATGGATAAATGGGAAATAAGTACCGTTTTGACTCCACAATTATTTGCTCCCTTTCTAAAAGTTGCCTACAAGAACCGTGACCAACAGGAGTTGATGAGTTCAGCACAGTCATTATTTGACGAAGTGGAATCCGTTTACATTTGGGGTGATATATTGAGTCTAGTGATAAATGATAACGATGATGATGATGATTACAGCCTCAATGTTCTTGAATTTATTTTGAAAGAATTTAATGTAAATGAAGAAGAGATGATAACACTTCATGTTCCATTTACAATTTTGTCCTTACTTGCAAAGCCAGAGATAAATGCAAGTAAATTAAAGGTTTTAGAATTATTGATAGGCTTGGTTCCAGGCACATTATTTGAAGCATTGGACCCTATTAATACCTTCAATAACACGGAAGTGATTGACAAAATTCAAAGTTGGTATTCATCTAAACTCCAAGATGATGAAGGAGAAAATATTCCGTTCTCCAAAGAGCAAACCGCATATTTGATCATATATTTGCTCCAAGAAATGTATCTTGCAAATATGACAAACACACGATACTGCGTTAAAATTTCAACATTATTGAGCCAAATCAGAAACTATTCACCAAGATTGGAAACACAACTGCCACAAGATGCAAAACTTGTCAATAAGATTTTGGAATTATCCAAAGCTTGTTCAGAATCAGATGATTCGGGACTCTTGATTGCTTTCGGGGTTTCAAAATTGATAAACTTATTGGCACCAACATTGGACTACGATACAAATGAAAGAATATTAAAAGTTTTATTTTCTAACTTGTGGACCGCCATACATTCGTCAGATCCAGCGAACCATCAAGTTGAAGCTGTGAGAGCCATATTTGAACTAGAACTCTGTTATCCAGTTGAAAAAATCGAAGCTGGGTTGGTGGAATTGTTTTTGAGTTTACCACAAGATAGAAGAGTCGTAGCTTTAGAAACATTATGGATCCATTCAACAACTATCAGTGAAAGTGATAAAATTTTAGAAAAACCACTTCAGATATTGTTAGATGGATTTTCAGATCTCAGTTCACAAAACAAACTCTCCATTGACGATTTCCTCAAGAAGGTTATCAAAAGCGGTGCATCCAATAGATTACTTAAATTCATTACCAATCCAATACTAAACTTTGATTGCATATATGCCAGCAGGAAATCATTTGTTATAGAAGATGATTTGGGTCAATTTTCTTACTATTTAAATTTGATTGTGAAGGTTATATCATCGGATACAAAATTACTCAGAGAATGTTTCAATAATGAGCTTGCCGTTATGGATAATCAGAAGAAAGTTGATCTTGTTCAAGAAAACAACTGGGATATATCAACATACAAGTCTTTGCTTTTATCGGTGATTGAGAAATTCTTTGAGTTGAGCCTTGTACAAGAGGTTGTTGATGATAGAATTCAATTACAGAATTACTATTCTTCTATGGACAACTGTTTACATATTTTGGAATTATTGGTAACTGGTACCGAAAACAATTTTGGAGACTTTTTGATGTCCTTAATCCGTGTGTCGACAAAACTTTTGAAATCGGACATCAATTCACAAGTTATTGAAGCCATTCAATCAAAGTTCTTACATTGTATTTTCTATTATTTACAGGTTGCTACTGATTTGAGATTAAACTTGAACTTGTTGCATGTGGAAGAACTGAACAAGAATCCTATGTTGATCAATTTTATTATTCTTGGAGTATCTAAAGCTGAATCTCCTAATTTATTGGAAAAATGGATCTCATTGCTTGTCAAATCCTTGCACTTGTTTGGCGAGTCCGTCTTCAGTGTCTTACTTGTGCTCAACGATACCTTGGTGAAAAAAGTTGAAGATTTGTTTAGTCGTTTTTCCAATTGGCATCATTTTAAGAAAACCGAGGATTTTGAAAGCGCAATTGATATTTTATTTAATGGTTTAGAGGATTTATTGTCCATCAGCCATGGTTATTTATTAACAGCTAATTTCAAACAACAAGCAGAAAAACAAGCCAATCCAGGTGCTGAAAATGGATTCTTAAATTCGGTTATTCTGGGAGTTTTCCAAATTGAATCACCTGCGATTAGGTCTTCAGAACAAAATAAACTTTATTCCATATTATTGGCAATTCACGACGTGGTAAGAATTAGTTATAATATCTGGTACTGGTCAGATGCAAGACCAGCAATTCCAGAAACTGTTGATTTCTATTCGGATAAATCCTTGACTTATATTTCTCATAAATTAAAATTCAGAGCCAGGAAACTTTTGGAATCTTTACTGGAATTGGAAAGACAAGAGGTCACAGAAACTTTGGTCATTCTGAAGGGAACCTTAAATGTGAGACTTAAGTTATTGAACATATTAGATGGAGGACGTCCACAAATGACCTTACCTTCGTTGTTTACTTCAATTTTGTCAAAATGTAACCCTCATTTATTACCTGAATTGCCTAAAACCACTATAGATTCAGAAGTTGAAGTAAAAGAACTTTCTAGGTTCTTGGTTGCCTTCTTTGCATTCATGGATAACGATTCTGTTACTGATGTTTGGAATATTACTATGGGATTCTTGAAAGATGTCGTTGCCCATGTGATTGACTTTGGAGATATATTACTGGATTGTTTAAGAATATGTGATGTATTGGCCAATAAGTTAACTACTTCCAAAATTCGTGATACTAGATACAAGAGAGACTTGACAGATATGTTTTCTCGTTTATTCAATCTGTTCATCAATTTGAAAACGGTTTTGGTCTGTGACGTTCCTGGAAGCATCGAAAAGAAATCTAGTGTATTGAACAGCAATTATGAAATCTTGTGTGAAGTGATTCCCCATATTGATAACATTATGCAAGACAATGAAAAGGCACAACTGTTGTCTGCTTCTATTGTTACGAATTTCATTGCCCCAAGGATAAAACTGAAAAAAGTTGCAGAAATACCTAAAGAAGTACTTGTGTTGATTGATGTCCTTGGCAAGAGTAATGGTGGGCGTAGCTGGAAGAGCTTGGTTTCGGATTTATTCATGGACAAGGGATTCTTTAACAGCAAGTCCTCTGATTCAGCAATTTGGAGTTCCATATTGGCCAATTGGGTTGCCAATGATAGGGATAAATTTGGTGATATCATTGCCAAGATTACTATTTCATCTACAACATCGCCAACCAATTTGTTTGTTTGGAATGAAATGTCCGAGATTGAGAGTAAGGCACATTTAATCAAGAGATTAACGTATTTGATATTAGCACTGCCAAAGGATTATTTCTTAAACTATTTGGAAACTTTGTTTGGCAAGATTGCCATTTTATTAAGTGGAAGTTGTCCCGATTTGATCCGAATTGAAATCACAACATTATTCAGAGCAATAACATTGAAATTTAATGAATTGCATTTGTTATCCAAGTGGACATTAATAACTCAGGAACTTTTCTCAGTGTTTGAAAACTTGTTAAACAAGACATCCAAGGAATTGACAGGGCTTTCAAAGGAATATCTCAAGCTTGTATTATTTGGGTGTAAGTTATTGGATCAATTGTTAATTTTGAGTTATGATGAGTTCAATTTGAAAGAATGGTTATTTGTCACTACAACTCAAGAAACAGCTACCAATGAAGAAGATCCAACTGGTGTAATCGATCAGATCTCAAAGAAGTTTGATTTGACTTATTTGAAAGACGAACCAGTGAAAATTGATCAGCCTCAGGGTGAGTTGCATCCATTGTTGGAAGGTATTAAGAATATAGACCTGGTGACACAACTAAGATTATTTTTCGATTCATTGGGATTGATACATTATGAAAGAACATATGGCTTGTATCCAGTTGATTATGATTCTTGTACAAGCGATGTTCTCGATGACTTGTTGATATAGTTTTAATTTAATAATTTATATTTTCAATTTTTAATATTGTGTAGCGTTTCGCTTTTTAGTTTGACGCGTTTGTTTTCTGCCATTACGAAATTTCGTGACAGAAAAATAAAGTAAAAAAAAAAAAGAGGGTCAAAAACACATAACGAAACCTTCGAATACTCAATACTCAAACAAAGAAATAGATCTTGAAAGTATCGAATATGGTTGAGCCTCGATACAATGAATATGAAGAAGAATTCGACGATACATACATAGAGACTCCACAGCGCCCAACCAGGACCTCAAATCAAAATAACAAGGACACAGCAAAAACAACAACCACAACAACAACAACCAATTTCACATCGTTTCGAGCTCCAGCTCCTCCAAAAGGCAGTCCATTGAAAAAGCCACCCATTACCAGAATTGATAACAATGTCAATACGCCCAATTTTAATGGAGAATTGAAAGAGAATGTTCCCGAATCCTTGGAGGATCTTCCGCCAATTTCAAACTCGCCCAATTCCCCACCGACAAGTATTAGATTTAACAAGAGATTGAAAGGTGATATTGATTTGACATCAACAACGAAAGAAAGAAATAATCATGCAGGAAATAGTATTATTGGAAATTCATCGCCTTTAAAGAATAGATTTTTGGAGACGTTAAGAAAGAGGCTGTTACAGAATGCAGTTCAGGAAAAAGTAACAAACAAAGTGGTGCAGCATTCATCACCTCCCCATGTTCTTCCAGTAATCACATCAGATTCAGTTCCAGTGACGGCGGCATCTCCTTCTCCTCTTCCACTTCGAGGTACGAGTAGTTCTCGGGATAATAATGATAAATATAGTCAGAGCGTAATTGATCGAGTGAACTCCACATTAGAAGAACTTCAGTATAATGAAATGCATCACCAACAACAACAACAACAAACTAAACTCCAATCCCCGCAACTAATATCCAGGGCACTGCCAAAACCAGTGTCCAGCCAAAGCAATGTCATCCCCTCCGATATACTTCAACAAGATTTCTTAGGTGAAGGACTATTAGGTAATTCCACCCCGTTACACCAAAATATGAAAAACGGTAGATCTAATCAATTGCAGCCAGAATCGAAGCCCAATCCGATTGAACTCCAAGCCGCGTGGTGGCCATATCTGAAATGGGCTAAGCTTAAGAGAATTGTCATGCTGGAAACAATATCGCGAGAACAAGCTATCACTAATGAATATCTAATGAATGAACTTGAATGTGTGAATAAGGCAGAACTTGTTAAGCGATATGATTTCTTGGCTAAGTTCCAAACAAAACGACCAAATGGCAGTAAGAATAAGAGTGCCGTTAACGGTGGACGAATTTCAAAACGCTCGCATAAATAAGGGTTTTTCTAATGTATTTTTGTAATTTTATTATCTGCTATATGTATGTATGTATGTACTATTAATTAGAAAACTCTTGATAAGATATCGTTCAATTTTTCACTAGGTTTAGCTTTGACTTTAATCTCCTCTTTAGCGTCACTTCTCGAAGTAGCGACTTTTCTCTGTTTGAAATCTCTTCTAATTTTATCATCTTCTTCAGTATTAGACTTTCTCTTCTTTTGAATATTTGAAATCATCTTGGATTTTTCCACATTACTAACAAATGCTTTATTAAGTTTTTGTTGATGTGATAATTCCATCGCGAGTTTAGCTTGTCTGACTTCATTCTCTTTAGCTATTTGTTGTGTTAAATCAAGCCATTTGAATCCCAGCAAATATTTAATATTGATGATATCATCATAATAATATGAAGTTTTCTTACCCCCAAGTTTATTTCCATTCAATGTGGCAGCACATAATTTTGCATTTTTTTTATTCACAAATTCAATCCAACCTTCGGTAAAGTTCTTTTTCTTGTTTCCACCATATTTGACTCTCTTGTGATAAATGGTAGGATCTTCCGGTTTTAAGAATAATCTATCTATTTCTCCAAATCTTGATAATACCGAACGTAATTTGGATGGTTTCATGTATGGAGGAACTTTGGAAAGATAACAGACTCCAGTTTTCTTGATTCTCTTTTTCTCTTTTTCTAATTCTTTACTTGTGAGTTTCTTCAATTTCTTACTGAGTTTGGAGTTGGTTTTAGGCATGTCAATTTCGTCTTCTTCGTCTTCGACATCTTCCGGTAGTTTATCAAGTGCTTCCTCTTCAAGATCTCCTACTTCTTCATCATCTTCTTGCTCTTCATCTTCGTTATCATCGTCATCTTCGTCATCATCATCATCTTGATTGAAAGGAGCATTGCTTTTAGCTTTCACATTGAACACCTTTCCTCTGAAATCTTCTTCTTCGTCATCATCATCAAAATCACTATCCCTTTCTAGCACAACATTTTGAGCTCCAGCTTCTGATTCTGATTCTAATTCTGATTCTGAACGGGTAGCTTTGGCTGATTTCTTCATTTTATTGATGGTTGTCCTTTGACTTTCTAGTAGAGATAAACTTGCGATGGGATATTTTATTTTTTCTTAAGGATGCAAGATTGTGCAAGAGACACGACAAAGTACAGTGTGTATTGGTAGCGCGGTGGAGTATTATTGGATATAATACTATGGTGGCAGGTGCTGTTGAAAAGAGAGTACGGACATCCCATAAAGATAATATAATCGCTTAATTGGTCAATAGTACCTTTCTAGAAACAGCTTTGACAAGGTAGCAATTTTATCTTATATAGGAAATAATATTGGTATAGTATCATGCAAGATTCGGAGATAAATATATTCTATTGTTTCAAGTATAATAGCGAAATACTGATGTACCTTTTGAATGATCCGGGCATTGCGAGATATGCATTTGATTAATATGTTATTATTAGGAGAGTATGCATTGTCTTGATACCCTTAATCATCATGTGAAACTTTATTGTATCAACTTTTGGGTGTGTGTGACTATTAGCGCGAACAATTATCACAGTAAAACAACCAAACAGGAGTTTCTCACTTGATAGAAGTCACAAGAGTCTAAAGAAATGAAATGTTAACTTGGCGTATTAGGGGTCCAATATTGTCATATTAATCCAAATAGAAAGAACCAAAAAGAAAAAAAAAATAAAGGTGAGATTATTCGTCTTGTTGCAATTAAACTGGGAACTGTCCCTATTGTTTAATCTCATGGTGGTTTGCAATCTTAATCGTACTGTTGTTTCTTTCCAATGCTTCGGAATTTTGCTATTGTTTTCTTCTTCTTTTTTTACATGACCTAATTAATCTAATTGAAAAATAGATTGACGTCGCGGGTATATTTCAGATTCAACATACCTCGTCACGTCTAATAAAACCCTCAATCTATCCATCAACGTTTATTTTTTGATTTTATTCGTTAGAATCCTGTTTCTGCCTCTCGTGCTGGCAAGAACATTTAATGCCGTGCCATAAAATTACGACAGGATTAATAAACCCAAAAAAAAATGAAAAGCATGAAAAATTTTTATTAAACCTCAAAAACAGGCCAGTAACACAGAAGAATCGATTGTGTCAAGCTGTATCCTTGTCCTTTGTACTCGTTTAGCCCATAGAATAACGCTATTAAAATATGCAATACTTGTTAATTCTATGCCAAATGAGGCAAGTCAAAGCTTTTGCGACAAGTTCAAGAAATATTTGCTGTATCACAAAGCCATTTGTTGGGAAAAATAATTAGCGAAACGATGGTGTGTCTTCTCTCATTCACATACATTCTTGTTATAACACAATATATCATATCATTTGTATCGTTTCATTCTATTCAATTCCCAATGTATTGCTCTTGATACTCTTTGCATTAGTATTCTGAAAAAATAAAAAAAAAAAAATCCTCTTAAACATGTCTGTTTCCTATTCTTTGAAAAAGCCGTTCTTTTGACTTATTTTAAACGTTTTCATCTTTAAGACCCTGGTCAAAGTACAACAACATACCCTTATCCTTATAACCAGATGATCAATCCACATGAATACACGGCTGTTCATGGCCTTATGAGATTATTACAATACCAAAACAACTTCCCTGCAGAAGGTACTGGAGCGCAATATTTATCCCGTCAAGCCAAAAACTTGCTTGGACCCAAAATTCCTCCTATCATGGTGCAGTATTCCACTGCTACTCAATTAGAGTTATTTGGTGATTATCCTGATCATACTGATGTTGGACCTTGTGCGTTGTTTGTTGCGTTGTTTTCTATTGTCGCTATATTGCATTTTACTGTGTTTGCAATCAATTATTCTCGTGGTCATTATTTCTGGCTTTCTTTAGGATGGGTGTTTTATGCCATTACCAGAGTGTTGGGATTTGGATTAAGAATTCAATGGAGTAGAGATTTGTCAAGTACCGAAGTGGGTATTTCAAGTGAAGTGTTTTTGATTTTGCCAACGGTTTTAATTGCTTCGTTTAATCTTATATTAGCGCAACGTATATTTACATGGAGACATCCAGTTGGTGGATCTAGAAAAATCTTCTGGGGTTTAATGATTGCATTGTATCTCTTGGTTGCTGGTGTTGTTGCCATGACCATTGTTGCTTCTGCCGGTTTGAATATCTATTTACTTTCCGAAGCCAATTATGCCAGATATAAAAAAGTGGTAATGACAACTTCGATTTTGATTATTCTTTATTCTTTATGTTCTATTTCCTTGATTTTGTTGGCTTGGTTGTTTAAACCGACTAAGAATGATGAAGACTTGTACACTTATCAACCTTGGTGGATCGAATCATTCAGCCCATTATATTTTGTTAAAAAGAATGCCGCCCAAAATGCTGCTGCTTCATTTATGAAGAGAAACAGTAATCATCGTCATGCCATTAGAGTTATTGCTGCTACTCAATCCCATCACAAGACCGTCAAAGGATTGAGCAATGACAGAGGTGAATTAAAACATAATGTGTCATTAGCTATTATTGTTATAACCACCATGATTATCTTAGTCAGTTCTATTTTACGTTCTGCTGTTTGTTTCCAAGCACGTATGAAATATGATGCAGCACCAGTTGGTTCTGCTCCAGTGATGTACGTCTTTTGGGGTGCCTTGGAATTTATTGTCAATGTTCTTTATATTGTAGGTCGTGTGGATTTGAGGTTCTACAGACCAGACAAATTACCAAAAGATGTTAGAAGTATCATCACTGCAGAACAATCTGACATTGAAAGTAGTTCCGATTCTGAACAACATTTTTCAAACAATGAGAAGCAAAGTACCGTAAATGGTGAGAGAACCAGAGACGTTGTCAGTAATGAAATGCAAGATGATGAATCACACGGACAACCAAAAGACGAAGATGACTTGTTTTTTGAAGCTGCTAATGCTTATGATGATGAAGATGATGAGGATGAAATAGAACAACAAGCACACAGTGGGTTTGATTTCGATGATGACGAAAAGAAGCAAAAACCTCAAGTTCCTTATCCATACAAAGAAAAGTCTGAATCAAAATCACAATCACCATCAGAATTCCGTTTTTAAGTAATAATAATAATAGCAAAAATGTTAGACGTAATGATATTATAGAATCTGTTTATACATATACATATATATATACCCTCTTAATTTATGTTTTAATTGTTAATAATTTGTTTTTTGCAACTTTTCCTAGCACAAGCATAGATGTGAAAGTATATAGAAAATTAGTGAAGGGAAAAAAAAAATCTCAAAATCATCGCAAACACTAATTTTTTTTTTTTTTAATTATTTGAAGCCATCAAAACAGATAGTCTAGCATTTTTACCTCTACCAAGTTAAAAAAACACACATACACACAACAGCCATGTCAAGACCAGAAGAACTTGCTCCACCAGAAGTCTTTTATAATGATACTGAATCATTCAAATACACATCATCCACTCGTGTGCAACATATCCAAGCCAAAATGACCTTACGTGCATTAGAATTACTAAACCTAGAGCAACAAATGCCCCATTTCTTATTGGATATAGGATGTGGGTCAGGATTATCAGGAGAAATCTTAACTGAAGAAGGATATGATTGGATAGGTATGGATATAGCGCCAAGTATGTTAGCAACGGGGTTGGATAGAGGTGTTGAAGGAGATTTATTTTTGGGAGATGTTGGGAATGGTATACCTTTTAGACCGGGGACTTTTGATGCTGCTATTTCTATATCGGTGATTCAATGGTTATGTAATGCCGATGTAGCAGGATATGATCCTAAGAAGAGATTGTTGAATTTTTTCAATACATTGTATGCTTCATTGAAGAGAGGGGGGAAATTTGTTGCCCAATTCTATCCAAAGAATGACGTCCAAACAGAAAATATAATGGGCGCTGCTAAAGTTGCAGGTTTTGGTGGTGGTTTGGTCATTGATGATCCAGAATCCAAGAGACACAAGAAATATTATTTGGTGTTGACTGCTGGTATGGCTGAGAGACAGATTAATTTGAAAGGGGCAGAAATGGATGCTCCACAACAAACAAAGACTTTGAGCAGAAAGAAAAAGAGAGCTTTGGAAAGTAAGAAAGAGTTTATAAATAGAAAGAAGGATATTATGAGAAAGAGAGGTAGAAATGTTGCTGAAGATTCTAAATTCACTGGTAGAAAGAGACGTCCAAGATTTTAGTTAAAGGTGAATTGTATTGTACCAAAAATATAGAATATTATTTATGAAGTCATATATATATATAAGAAATAACAAAACTTGTTTTAGAAAGTAATGAAGTTGAGATCAATGTGTAGTTCTCTTAGATAGAAGATATGTTGTGCTTATGTAATATCACGTTGCGCAAGTCTCATAAGAAATGGAAATTAGCGAGTGAATGAAAAAAAAGGGAAGAAAAATTTTTGACCTTTAAGAGAGAGAGGAGCCAATCAACTATTCAAAGTATCAACAATATTACTACAATGTTTGGACTCACGTCTAGATCTATGGGTATTAAACCTGTGTTAGAACATGTTAGATTATTCCATTTTTTAAGGAAACGTATGTGAAATCAGCTATATATATATGGATATTATATATATGAACTAGTACTAACAATTCATCCACTTTTTTATAGCATTACCAACTGTCTATGAACCATTACCAAAAAGAAGACAAGGAGAACCAGTTTTGGAATATGTGCAGAAGATGATGTTAGCCAAACATGATCCAACTGGTAAGAGACGCGCCTTGGTTCGTAATGACAAGGATGGATTACGTGCTGGTGATATTGTCAAAGTCACCTATCTTGATAGATCCGATGTTACAGGAAGAATCTTGGGTGTTGCAAGAGGACATAATAATTTAGGTACCAATATTTTACTCAGAACTGAATTGAATAGACTTGGTTCGGAAATTAGAATTCCTGTTTATAATCCAAACATCAGAAATATTGAAGTGTTGTATAAACCAGAGAAATATTTGGGTAGAAGTAAGCATTATTATGTTAGAGGACATAAGAAATTGGATGTTGGTGATGTTGAAGACTTTGTTAAACGTGAAAGAGATGTTCTGCAAAAAAATCTTGCGAAGAAAGAAGCCAGGTCAAAAAAAGCATAGAAAGTAAAATAAATCAGGATAGTTGGAGTAAGTAGAGAAAGAAACGGCATCAAAGAAGTGATATTTATCACCTGCTCCTCCCTTTTGATATAACAATTTTTTTGTAAATAGAATCAATATAAATACAACTATAATATATTCACTGTAATAATTTATTTAACTTGTTGGTAAGTTCATTACCGAATCTATTCAGAAAATCAGGACTAATATTCTGTAATAACGCTTCAAACGTTTCATAAGATTGTTTGGGATTCGATAATTGATACCATCCATTAAGAGCAACTGTAATTGATGTGTTCAATCCTTCGTGTGTTCGTAGTTTGATATAATTTGAATTTGTAGCTTTGGATGATGCTGGTCCATCACTGATAATTAGCTCGCATATAGGGAAGAAGGATTTGTATTCTTGATAAAGAACTGTTAGTTCATGCACCTGTTCATTAAGTTCCATAATACCCTACCGTCGAGTCAAGGAAGAAAAAGTGGAGTAAGAAGTTGGAAGTTTTTTTATTTTTTTTTTTTGGTCATCCTTGACAGGGATACTAGAACAACAAGAATACCTTCTGACTCCATTAAAGATCATAATATAACAAGCTTATGTTGAAGAGAGATATACATATAAGTACAGTAAATAAATAGATTAATAAGCAAAATGCAAGATTAATAGAAATAAATTGTAGTCACAACTGATTCCCAGTGTTCCATTGTTTTATGTCAACACCAGGCGCCCAGAAACGTGCTCCACTTAAGGTCTATCTACGCTTATATTCACTTGTGAGCCTCCAAATCAACTCTCTATAGAAAAATAAGAAAAGCTGACCTTTATATGAAGGGTGAATACGCGGTTGATGTTAAAGAAAAGAAGAAAAAGAAGTATAAAAAAAGTTGAAAAAAACAAATGGTGAAATTTTTTCTCTTTTCAATGCAACAGAAACTGGACAACTGGACTGGACAATACGAGGAACATTGGACCCGTCCGTCACACGCCCTCCAAAAATTTTTCAAACTGGGCTTGGTGTTGTGTATTTTTCTTTGTTTTTTTGTAAACCCTAAAAAGAAAACGCATACAACAATTATCGATAATATATATAACAACAACAATAATAATAACAACCAATGTCCACACCTGCTATTACCCCTGAAAAATTCATTGGTGCTAACTTGCATGTTAAGTTAACTGACTCAAGATTGCTTGAAGGTATCCTTACCGTCATTGATCCCTTTGGAAACTTGCTTTTATCCGATGTATTTGAAACTTCGTTGGACAGGATCAACCCAAAGCAATTGCACGTTAGAGAGATTGGTTTGGTCAGTGTACCACGTGAAAGAATCGAGAATGTTAAGATTGATAAAAGAACTCATGCAAGTATATTCGGATAGTTAATTGCTATATGATGTTTCATTTTCTATAATGACTTCTTATTTACCTTGAATTTTTTATCTGTAACCCTGGGTGCAATGTTAGGATAAGATTTGATAGATTGCTTCTTGTTGAAATTATTACTGTTAGAAGGTAAAGGTTTAGGATAGGAATTATATGAGGTTCTGTTGTTCTTTCTTATTGATTTCAGGGTTCTGACCTTCTTCACCCGTTGGGTTCTATGTGGAGGACTCAAATCTCCTAAATCTTTATGTGAATAATAATTGACAGGACGCTTTATAAACACTCTTCGGGTGTGACCAACATTGGCAGGGTTACGGTATTTCTTTGGAACATTAATTGGACGTCTAATAACTATGAAATCTCCATTCTCATCTAGAGCATCTGTTTCTTCCCATTCACATGCAACATTTGGGTCATACAAGTCATCTTCTGACTCACTATTGCTATTTTCAAGATCCCCGTCTAAATCATTGATGTCATTGTAGTGAGGCCAATATTTACTTTTTTTTGGTGTTGCGGTGATCTTTACTTTTGCTGGTAATCCAATTGTGTTAGTTGCCCTAAGTGCAGTTCTAGTGAAATGGGTCCTTAAAGTTGTATCTTGTTGCTGTTGTTGTGGTTGATCATCTACAATAAAATTAGGTTGTTGTTGTTGTGGTTGTGGTTGATCTTGGCCATGATCTTGATCTTGATCTTGATTTGGGGGCCAAATTGCTGCAGGAGGGAAAGGATTGGTGATTGATGGTCTACCGTGTTCTAAACAAGTTCCGATATAGTGGTCTCTTGCGCTTATGAATGTACCAAATGGACAAATATCGACAAGACAACTAATCATTTCATCCTCCTTGATACAAAGACACGTCAAGTCGGACAACCCGCCGGAACAAGTTCTGGCAATTTCACTGGTACAACTTAAGAAACACGCAGGTGGGGTTGCAATTACAGGTGTGATTATTGTGGATAAGCAGGATAAGAAGGATAAGACTAATTGGGATACGATGTGCATGTTGTTGTAAGTTTACCGCTGTGAGTTGCAAAGTTGTTTTTTATTTTTTTTTTTTAGACACAATCTTAATTTTTTTTTCTTGTATAGATTGTTCGTAATTGTAGTTAATATAATAGGAACCATATATAAAAGAGATAGGAGGGACCATAGACCAATAGTTGCGAAAAGAGAGGGAGAAAAAAACAATTGAATACAAAATAAGAGAATAATAGAAATGACATTACATCGTAAACGGTTTTTTCTTGTTTGATCTATTATGTAGCAGATTGTGGTTATTGTTCTACAATAGTGGTTCTAGAAACTTGCCACACAAGAAATGTAATTGAAGAAAAATGAAGGTGACATTGTACATCAACGTAATTTCAGATTGGGCACATGTTGCGGTGAGGGATAAGTGAGGCCACCATCATCAGACAAAACCAATAGAAATGTTGTCCTCTGTAAGTTGTACGTACAGGGCTGCTAACATTGAGATGCACTGAATATATGGATAGTATTGTGGGCTATATAATTTCATAGTTTGTTCTAAAAATAACCTATACATTATCATCTATAAGTTAGATGCAACAGAAACGGGAAAAAAAAAACTTTCGTGTACTCTTTGTTTCTTTTGTGAACTCAAAAACACTTACACTTACACGCCTCCTCTAAGAAAGATACAGAGTGAGAGAAAGAGAAAAAATCTTCAACATCAACACAACAGAAGGAGTGAGAGAAATCAAAAATAATTGTATCACGCTCTTTAAATCAGCAACTAATCGTTTCCCTCCTCCTTTTTTTTTTTGGCTTTCATTTACAGAACAACGTTATCCATTGAATCTAAGAAAAAAATGCAGGGAAGTTACAATAGCAATGGTCTACCAAGACCATATTATATGAAACCAAACAAAAAAAAGCTGCCATATTCCAATTTAAAAGAACCAATTGTATTTTTTAACTCCCCAAAAAGAAAATTAATGGGATATATGGTAATGTTCATGTTAATTGGTACTTTGATGTGGTGGGTTTCCCAAGATATCAAAGTCAAACCAGATCCAGAATATGAATTGGCTGGACATGATTCCGGCTCATCTTCATCATCCTCAAATAATATTAATATTAATAATAACAAGAACAACGTTAATGGTGCCAACAATAATAATAAGATAGATATAGATACCAAGAACAATGCCAATTTGGATAATATTGTCAATGCCGTTGGTTCTAAAGCTGATAAAGAAAGTGAAAATATTGATTTGGCCGGAAACTTGGCCCAAGGATCCAAAGGTGAAAAAGGAATCGGTGTTGTGGAAGCTCCAAAAGGAGGAATGGCCAATGAAGCTCCAGTTGTTGGAACTGATGAAGATAAATTAGTTGGAACTGGAGGAAAGAAAGCCAAGAATAATAACGCAAATAACGCAAATGCTGCAGCAGGTAATAAGAAGGGTTATAAGGCTTCTATTGGTAATGTTGAAGATAATATCGTTGCTGCTAAGAAACCTGTTGCTGCTGCTCCAGCTGCTGCTGCCGCTGCTGCTAAACAAGCTTTGGATGACGATTCCGAACCTGATATTGCTCAAGCTAACAAGATTTCTAAGAATAATAAAGCTCAACAGGTCTTGGATGAAGAAGAAGCCCAATGAATACATAAGTAGCTTTGAAAAAAAAAAAAGGAGTACTATTAATTTTTATAGATCATTTAACGAAGTCCCGTCCCTATTCACACAAATACATCCACTCACACCCACACTCATACATATAAACATATATATAAACATATAGTTTTAAATTATTGCATTTCTGAAAGTTACAAATAATGGATGTAGCCAAAAAAAAAAAAAAAAAAAGCCCAAATTTTGATATTGTGGAGGAAAAAAAAATAGGCGAAATTTTATTGAGAGGTTCAACTGGGAATCGAACCCAGGTTACCGGAATCAGAAACCGATGTGATCGCCACTACACTATTGAACCCAGAAATTGCCTATTTTGAGGGGTGTCAATAGATGCATATGTTGGAAAAAATTCACTTACAATTTTTTTTTTACTTTGTAATGAGCATAAACATGTCAAAAGATCATTATAATATAGATAGAATAGTGGTTAATAGTTTAGTATATATCTATAAGATCATCTACATATTCTATGGTTGTATCTTATTCATTATGATGTATTTTATTTTCATTCCAAATTTGCATTAATTTCCAATAAAAAAAACATACACGTTAATTTTCAATCATTTTCTTTAAATAAATTAGGTATATTAATTAAATAAAACAAAAACAAAAACAAGTTACAACTTACATAATTACACATTTATCACCACCTTTAGCATTACCTTTCAATTCACTATACCTTTCCTTATCTCTATCTCTAATCTTCAATTTCACTTCCCTAGGGAAATATTTCTTCATTAATTCCATCGATTCCAAATCCAAATTAGATGAATCAGCATATAAAACGGCATTTTCAAGTCTACATAATGGACAACTGGTTCTATCTTCCTTCTTAAGCTTCACCAAACATCTAACACAGAATAAATGTCCACAGGATAAACGAATTGGTTTATATGCAATTTCCATACATATTGGACATGAATAATCATCCAATTGTGGGATGATATTGATGACGGATTGTTGAACAATATAACAAATGGATTGAGCTAAAGATTTCCCACTCATGAAAATATGATCATTGGAGATTAATTGGGGGAAAGTTTCTTGAATTCCCAATGAAGTTTGCTTGTCGAATTTCTTGAGGATTTTTCTTAAGGCTTCATTATTAATGGTTTGGAATTGGATTAATTTTAATAAATGATAATTCATCTCCATAAATTCATTAAATGCTTCCATACTTTTCTTTTTATTGAATTGGGTTATAACACCAGAGTTTTGTAAATTTTTCGTGAATTGATTTAAATTTTGTTTAATTTGTAAACTATTTCTTTGATGTGATGGGATTTCGGTATCATTATATCTGAAATAAACTTCTGAATCAAGGAAAACTTTGAATAATTCTCTCCATTTATACATTTCCGATTGCTTTCCTCTAAAACCTTCGACTTTTTTAGCAATCACCTTCACTTCATCGATGATTTTCGATTCTTCTTCCTGTCTCAATCTATCCAAGAGATTTAACTCTTCATCCAACATATCAAAGAACTTTGAATCGGAATTCAACATGATGTAAACTTCATGTTTCTTATGATTATTGTCAACTGGTACTGATGGCACCGGTGATAACAAGGCTTCATCAATGTTGTTATTTGTTGCTTCAGTAACTTTCAATTCTGGAGATGTCATTGGAGAAGTAATAGGAGAAGCGATAGGGGAAGTTGTAGGAGAAACATGGGGAGAACTTGGTGGTGATAAAGAAGCTTCTCTACTTTGGACCATCTTCAAATCCCCACCATCATCTTCTTGTAATTCGATAAATCTATTTTCTTCTTCCGAATCTTCTTCATCACTATTTAAAAAACGTTCAAGTTTTTGTTTTAATTCCTTACCCAACTCAACAACATGATCATGGGAAATATCATCATTGGAATAATCCAAGGTGATTTTTAACATAGGTTTGATATTATGAGAATCTGGAGATGTCTTACTTAAGATATATTCAGCGATTATAGGATTCCCAGCACTGGTTTCACAATCATTAACTTCGACTACTTTATCATTTAAAAGTAATTTCAAGGTGTTTTTTTGTAAACCTAAAAATTCCAACTCACTAACAACCTTGTTGATACATTTCTTAAGGGCTTTATACTTGATGGCAGCTTCTATCCACTGTTGAGGGATTTCATCTTGTTCTAAAGTACGTTCTAATGTTTTAGCAAACTTCATCTTTTATCTGTGTGTGTGTGTTTGTTTATTCGATGCCGATGTTTGTGTGAGTGTTTGAGTCTCTTGAGTGAATTTTTTAAATTTGTAATTTTTAAAGAATGAATAGCTATTTTTTGATGAGTTTAAATCATAATAATAACAACAATAACTATAGACTTATTGGATATTAATGATATTTTGCAACTTTACCATTAACAAGAGGAAGAAAACAATCAAGATAAAAAATAAGTAACATTCAATACACAAGGAAAAAATTTTTTTTTTTTTTTTTCTTGGTGTGTGTTGCTTTTATATATGAAGATAGCAATGTATATAGATAATTTCTTTTTTTTTCTCTTAAGAGAATTTTTTTTTTCCTACGAGGCAGACATCCCGCATGGAATATTAAATATTGGCACAGAAGAAAGACGGCTGGAACTGGCACTACCACTTTCTGGTGCCCCAAACCAAATTACATATACGCTAACACACACTATACACTACACACACTCATGACACACTACACACACCATCATTAACTCTTCTCATAAGCCATCATGAAACACATTTGGAGGTCACGCACGTGGTAACAAAAATAAAAAAAAAAAAAAACTTGTAGATAGAGTTCCAAAACAACAATACCATCAATGACACTCATCGTATCTGCATAGAATCGATCATTCATTGTCATCGCACTGATTATGAGCCAGTCCTCATATCTTTCACTCACTCTCACACACAGATTAACGTTGGAAAAAAATAAAACCTCCAATGCGGGGAATCGAACCCCGGTTTGCTCGGAGCTTTAAGACAAGTTTGAACTAATCTGAAAGCGAACCGTGATAGCCACTACACTACATCGGATAGGTTAAAGAACTCCAATACGGGGAATCGAACCCCGGTCTGCTCGGTGAAAGCGAACCGTGATAGCCACTACACTATATCGGAATTGTTGTTTAACGATGGGAGACCACATTATAAAGTTGATCATTGGTTGTTTGGACACGACCCACTATCTAAAGAAGAAGGAAATGAACCTGTAGGTTTATCAGTTTTTAGTAATACTCATAACTTATTTTAATTATAAATTATTAACCCCTTCATCAAGAAACCTTTATAAGTTAAACAGATACGGGATATCCAGGTCTATTACTATCGATAACAATTGAGAAACAGTAACAGTAGTTCCAATAACAAGTACCTTTCATTCCATATATTAGAAAGAAGCTAGAGGACATTCATATAACAATATTAACGAACACTTGGGACGGAAAGTAATATCAACAAGAAGGGATTTAAATAATATTCTAACAGCAATTAGTGAAACGATTATAACGGCTATATACAGAAGGGATAGTCAAATAAGTGAAAAAAAAAACATGACAGCGATGGTAACTGACCAAAAGGATCACCCACTTATTAAGAGAAATTTCTGGGATAATAAACAAATTAGCAGAGGTGCTGTAATGATGTATGTTATTGGCATGTTAATGTTAATTGCTAGTGGTATCTTTATTTCTTTAGGGGGTATTTCGTTAGTAACCGTGGTCTTTTTTGTTGCAGGTACAGTGATACTGACAATTGCTTCATTAGTACAAATAGCAATAGACTACAAACTAATTGGTCAAGCGCAGGAGCAGACAGGTTGTGTGAAAAGAACAATTGAGAAACAGTAACAGTAGTTCCAATAACAAGCAACTTTTATACCATATATTAGAAAGAAGCTAGAGCACATTCATATAAATATATATATAAACAACTATGAGGAATCTGAACCGTTATTTATGGAACAGTTCTTGAATCTACAATCTTTAACAAGTGAATCAGTTAATGGACAATATATTACAATACAATATCAGCTTAAAATATTATGGTAGAAATCAGCTCATTCAGTAATAACACCATAACTTTCAATATACCTTGATATTTGTACTTGTACTTGTAACACCATATTGATGACATATCACAAGAATTATAGTTGTGACATGATCCCTTAGATGGATATATATATATATATATATAACATTAACAATAGACATGGCTAGATTATGGAACCCAAACAAGATAATGTGAAGAAAATCCATGATTAGAGTTAACCAAGAGCAATATTGATACTTGTATCATATAATTCAAACCTTAGATAACGATGGTGAATCAAAAAAAAAAAATTAATATATCTGCTTGTTGAATTGTGAGGATATACCAATTTATGTTATTTGCAACCAAAATGTACGTCAATCTTCACTATCTATTGAATGATTGATAAAAGCAGTTTTGTTTAATACCAGTTTTTTTTTTTTTGTTAATGGTTCAAACACACGTAGTTCTTACTTATATCATTTGTTAATCTTTTTAAAATCTTGTTGTATCCTTTCCACGATATCTAGATCTCGTGACAATTAACCTAAACCAGATCTCCAGATCTCTCCAGATCTGACCCATCCTCAATCAAAAAAAAAAAAAGAAGGATCATCTAATCATGAAAAAAAAAAATAAAAGAAGAGAGAAGACGAAAATTTTTTTAAAAGTACCCCAAAGTTTGTTTGCTAGAACGGCAATTGGAAAAAGATGACCAAAGATATATCTGATAAATTCGAAGTTATTTCGATAAATGATTCCCAACCAGAAGAACCGGGTCCAATAGTTCCTCATGAACGACAAGTTGTTGATTGTGTTATTTCCATTTGGAAAGAAGATCCATCTACTGAATCATTAGGTATGGGGAAATTACATGCCTTAGTTAAAGAAAAACATCCAAATTGGACCATTTCTGAAAAAAGAGTCAAAACATTATTAAAACAATTTGGATTAGCATTTAATAATCAGGAACAATTCACTTATGCTAAAGATATCACGAGTATTATGACCCCTGATATTGAATTACCTTCAAATGTCCACATTATCATGTCATCGAAAAGAGGGAAAGGATTATATGCCAAGAAGGATATTAAAAAAGGGGATTTGATTTGGTCTGAAGAACCATTGTTTTTCGTACCCCCATTGGCAAATGTTAAATTAATGAAACATGCATCTGCTTGTACGTATTGTGGGAAATTATTAAAACAATCGGAAGCAAATACCGTATTAAGAGGGTTGGATTGTAATGTTTGTTCCGAGGTTTGGTGTTCCAAGAAATGTAAACTGTTGGAAGGTACCTTACATGGATTAATGAAACATAATGTATACAATCCAAATTCCAAGAGAAGTAAGACAATTGATGCCGAAGCATTTTTGGAATTACAAGAATATTGTATGGATGAACAATGGAATGCACTTTATGCCATTACGTTGATTTTTGCAACTTGTGTAATTGATAGAACTGGGGTTAAACAAAAACAATTCAATGCCATGGCAAGAGTTTCTCAAGATATCAGATACAAGGCATTGAATTCATCTGCTGGTACATTTGATAGTATGAGTGGTGGAGCATTGTTTGTGCAAGAACAACAAGAAAGTTTATGGAAGATTGGATATGAGAAATTTTTAAGAACCTTCCCATCTAATCCAGTTGATTATCGTGAATTTTTATACATGATGGGAACCTATAATATCAACAATTTGGATTCCAATGTATTCTTAACCCAATCTCATTTGAACCATAATTGTGAACCAAATACATCTGTGGAAACAAGAATGGATCGTACCGATGGGTTGAAAGTTTTTGCTGCTCGAGATATCAAGAGTGGTGAAGAATTAACAACAACATATGTTAATCCTAGTCATACAGTTCATCAAAGACAACGTGAATTGAGAGTAAATTGGGGGTTTGTTTGTGGATGTTCCAAGTGTAAACAAGATTTAAAGGAAAATGAGCGTAGAAAATCGTCATCGCATAATGGGCTGCAAAATGCCAATAGTATTAGAAATATGTTAAAAGTCACTAAAGAGACTGTAGGGGAAGAAGGGATTGAGTTGGAAATACCGACTGAAGGTAATGGTGAAAGAAGAAAATCGGTCAGATTCGATGAAAAAGTCGTAGCTGTAAAGGAATAAGATAAAATAGGTTATTATTAGTGTTGTTGTACAGTGTTTTTTTCTTTTTATGAACCAATTGACCTAATTGTTTAAACTAATATGGACAAAAATATTTGTACATAGTCACAAACAAATAAAATGAAGAAGTGTACAATTAATTGTGTCATCTAATTTCGCGCTTTAGTTTAAATAATAAAAAAAAAGACTGTATATATTAGACTGTAATTCTATCATATGTCGAACAATGCGAAGAACGGGCGTTGATGAAAAATTTTTTGTATTGTATAATTGTACTGTACTGTACTTTACTATGTACTGTACTGAAACTAAAAAAAAAAAAAAAAAATAAAACAAAATAAAATAAAAGAGTGGACCGAGTAGAATAATCAGAACGAACCCCTACGGTATTCCTAAAAAAAAATCAGCAGTCAAGGAAGTTAAGAAGAAAACACGGTTCGAAGTACAAATAGAATAAAAGAATACACCAACAGATATGGAAAGATACGATGAATCGGCTTATTTGGCAAGTGAAGATCTTGCAGAATATGGTCAAGGACACCATGATCAACTACAATCCCAACATCATGAATTAAACGAGGAAGATCTTCATCAAGAACTTGATGTTGAACAACATGTGAATAATGAAGAATTATTAGCTGCACAACAACAACAACAACAACATCATCATCATCTTCATCAACATGAGCAGCAGCATCAAGGACTAGAAGAACAATTAGATGGACAAGATCTCAATGATCAAATTCAACATCACCAACAACATCAACATGAAGAAGAATTTGATGAACAACAAGAACAACAACAGCATGTAAGTGTTGGACAAACCATAGTGGATGAAGAAGAATTACTAGCAGCACAAGCAGCTGCCGAAGCTGCAGCACAACAACAACCAGGAGACGTGTTTAATAATGTTGCGCAAGGATTGTCAGGTAAACATCGAGATATGATGATGCAATATTGGCAAGAAACGATTAATTCCATTGAGCATGATGAACATGATTTTAAAAACCATCAATTACCATTGGCAAGAATTAAAAAAGTGATGAAAACTGATGAAGATGTAAGGATGATTAGTGCTGAAGCACCAATATTATTTGCTAAAGGTTGTGATGTATTTATAACTGAATTAACTATGAGAGCTTGGATACACGCGGAAGAAAATAAAAGAAGAACCTTACAAAAATCAGATATTGCTGCTGCATTGACTAAAAGTGATATGTTTGATTTCCTCATTGATGTTGTTCCAAGAGAAGAAGAAAAACCAAAAAAGTCGAATAACAATAGCAACAGTAGTAGTAGTAATAGTTATGGTAATCGACATCACGCACAACAACAACAACAACAAGAAGAAGAACAACAACGTGCTGTACTTCATGACAGTAGAAATGAGGAAGAATTATTACAACAACAACTTTTACACGAACAAATGATCCAACAACAATTGAATGAAGAAGCTGCTGCAGCCGTTGCAGCTCAGCAACAACAGCAAGAACATCAACAACAGCTGGAGCAAGATGTTGCAGCAACTGCAACTGCAACTGCAACTGCAACAGCAACTGCAGCACCACAACAACAAGGACCAGATGGGGTTGCTAATGGTGTTAATGATGAAGCTAGTTATCAGAATTTTAACGGTTATCAAGGTGAGTTCTAAAAAGAAAAGTTTGAAGGTTGTTGAATTATTTTCGTTTTGTAGACATTTTGTAATATTATATTAATTTTTTTATTTTCGTTTTTAACTATTCTTGTTACTGTTGATGATAATGATAATGATAATGATAATCATGGTTGTAGTTGTGTTACGTTATTTTGTGTATCCGAAACCGGAATAAAAAACTATATCCGAAATCAAAATCGAAATCGGAGCTAAGTGAGCAACACAATTTTTGTCAGTTTGACATTATATGTCCAAAAAAATAATTACCACCAGAGAGATTATTCTTAGATCATTTAAGGATTAAGTCAATTAATTCTAACTGGTGATTCTTCTTCCCCAGTTTTTGTTTTTATGGGTTAGTTATTAATGTATATAATTAGTAAGGATGCACCATTACACAATAATCTAACATCTCTCTTTCTCTCTCTCTCTCTCTCCCTAACTTTAGTTTAGTCTCCTGTTTTCTTTGTCTCGCTTTTGGGGGGTTTGTAATAATATTATTAAGTTGCTCACCCAACTCACATTCATATTCAAACTCTTAGTATTACATTTACCATTACTCTTAACTCCTAATTAACCTTCAATTCCCTAAAGTTAATTTCTAGAATTTTTCAATTTTGTTTTCTCTCTCTCTCCCTCACTCCTTGTCCTTTTCCCTTTCCCAATTCTAATCCACTAACAAATAAAAATCAAATAAAAAAAAATTAAATAATTGAAACTGCTTATTAACGTCGTTTAATGACAATACAAGCAGAAAAATAAAAAAACCCCTTCTTCTTTTACCTTGCTTTTTTTTCCTTTTCCTTTTCCTTTTCCCTTTCCCTTTTTCCTTTCTTCAATAGCTGATGTTTAGTAGATCAATTGGGCTATTATCTAGAAGTTCACTATTAAGATCTAAAGCAATACTTCCTAAATTCCCATTAATATCTTCAACTGCCATAAATCGCACACCCTTACCCTCCACATTTTTCAAACAATCTGCCATGACATTAATTACCATTTCCCAATCCTTAGATGAAGCCTATACCAAAGGTAAAATCATTCCTGAAGTTATCGATCAATTCGATACCCAAGGTTTATTATCAATTGAATATGGACCAACAGAATTGGTTACATTGGGTAACACCTTATCGGTTACAGGTACCCAATCGATTCCAAAGATTCAATTAACCCTTAATTCCCCAACTCAAGATGGAAAGATTGAGTCCATTAATGCCAATGATAAATTTATTCTCGTTATGACCGATCCGGATGCTCCTTCTTATACTGAAAAGAAATGGTCGGAATATTTACATTGGTTAGTGACCGATTTGAAATTACCTCATTCTACCAATTCAAATGGTGAACCAGAAATTAGTCATTTCATTGATGTTAGTGAAGGAAGAGAATTGGTTCCATATATGGGTCCAGGTCCTCCACCTAAAACTGGTAAACATCGTTATGTGTTTTTGTTGTATAAACAAGATCCAAGTGTTGGTACATTAACTGCTCCAAAAGATAGACCAAATTGGGGTACTGGAGTTCCAGCTAGTGGTGTTAGAGATTGGATTAATAAGAATGCTCCAAATTCAAAATTATTAAGTGTTAATTACTTTTACGCTCAAAATGAAGATAACTAAGTAATATAGAACAAAGAACAAAGATATAAAAAAAAATTAACATTGTGTATACTTTTGTTTTATCTATTTATCTGTCTTTAGTTGATCTACTATAATCTTTTGGACTCATTACCAAACCTTTTCCTTTTTTCGCCCCTCGATATATTGTCTCTATAATATCTATCACCTCTTGTTTATCATGGATCAAGAAATTTAGCTTGTTATTATTCCCCGTACCGAAATCACACAACATGTGTTTATTTCTATGGAAAAACATAATTGTGAATGGTTCTAAAGGATTTGTATCTAGTTCAAACATTTCATTAAAATCAGATACTTTATCAATATTAATCAAATAAACCACAGCAAAATTCTTAATTTTTTCCGAAATTGAAAATAAAATTTCATCCATAATCATACATGAAGCTTCTTCTTCTCTACCAAATCGTAATACAACTAATCTATCATCTTCTGAAAGAATGGCCTGATCAACGTGCCATGCTGTATTGAGATGTGGAAGAAATACGGAACCCATTGTGAAATATAAGGGAGGATAATATATATATGTGTGTATGTATAAGTTGTATGTGTTTTCAGGAGGAGAAGAAGAAAACGGAGCAATGGTTGTAAAAACAAAATAAAAAAAAAAATTAGACTGTATGTGATGTTGTCTCCTTTCTTTTTTTTTTTCACTTTCTTTCTTTCTTTCTCTCTGATCTTTTCGTACCATTAAACCTGCGAATGACACTATTAAGTGGAACGGGACAACCAAACACCTTCGTATCAGAACAATGACATTAGCGTAATTAACAAGGAATGACAAAAACAAACCATAATCCCATCATTGATAATCAGCCAATTGTAAGAATTACTTTATCGTTCAATAACCAAATTCCATTCATCCTCATCCTCACTCCCCCCACATCATTTCACAGAACTAAATAATTAAATAAAATTAAATTCTAGACTTATCATTCTACAACAGGATATTCAAGTCAGGAGTTGATCACTTAATTAAACATGACTATACTTTATTATCCTTGATTCTATTTTTAATATGGTTCAACTTTTTTTGGGAATCAATCAAGGGATATCAACTGTATTGCTATTCATAATATATCCCCACATATACCTTAATATTCTCAAATAGAAAGAATATAAATAGACCATAAGGTATGAATTCTACTTTGTCTATCTCTTGAATTCTTTTTTTCTTGTTTCTATTATATCCCAATTCATTTTTAATTTTATTAATTAGTTAGTTATCATGTTGCAAAATATTCAAACCAGACAACAATTTTCTTCTGCTTTACAAAACAAGAACGATATGATTGTTCTTGATTTCTTTGATGAATGTTCACATTGTACCGGATTAAATGATAAGTTGGATGAATTTTCCGAAATGTATGAAGATAGAAATGTTAGATTTTATAAAGTGAACATTGATGAAGATAAAGAATTGGCTCAAGATTATAAGGTTTCATCAATTCCAACTACATTGTTTTTCAAAAAAGGTAAAATTATTGATAAAGTTGTTGGACCTGAAC
Organism: Candida neerlandica; assembly: GCA_030557875.1. Classification (NCBI taxonomy): domain Eukaryota; kingdom Fungi; phylum Ascomycota; class Pichiomycetes; order Serinales; family Debaryomycetaceae; genus Candida; species Candida neerlandica. The sequence continues at coordinate 39,141 of JANIWD010000022.1, forward strand.
CAAATGAAATTAAAAAGGTTTTGGAGAAGGATTTACTGATGTCTACAGGTACTAGCAGTTCTTCTCAAGGTGCTACTGGTTCAACTCGCCAAACTCAGTCTTCTACTTCTTAGATGACTGATTGTTGTTAATTACTTAAATTAATTAATTGATTATTTAGGTTATTAACTAGTTATCAATTCTGGGTATAGTTTTTTTGATACTTTGTTTTGAACACATTTATGATTAATCACTCCTTTCTATTCTATCTATCTATTGAATACATATCTATTTGAAATTATGAAAATATCAGATGGTCTGATTTTGTGTAACTATAACTCCTGCCTCTCTTCTCTGTTATCGCGGAATATGAATGGAGGAAAGTAACGAAGGAATAAAAATTTTTCACCTTCAGCACAAAAAAAAAGAAAAAATTATACAACCAAGTTTTTTTAGAGCCCAACCCCACAAAAAACAAAAACACACCCATAGTCAACCACTATAGCAAACATGACTGAAATCGATTTAGGTATTACTGCTGATATGCATGTTCATCTTCGTGATGGACCAATGTGTGAATTGATTACTCCAACTGTTAGAACTGGAGGGGTTGCCATTGCATATGTGATGCCCAATTTGGTTCCACCAATTACAACCAAACAACAAGTCATTGATTATCACACCAAACTTTCCAAATTATCCCCTAAAACAACTTTTTTGATGTCGTTTTATCTTAGTAAAGATTTATCACCGGAATTAATTGAAGAATGTGCTGATTTAATCCATGGTATTAAATGTTATCCAGCTGGTGTGACCACTAATTCCAAATATGGAGTTGATCCAAATGATTTCACTTCTTTTTACCTCCTTTTCGAAACCATGCAAAAGAAAGGTATTGTATTGAATATTCATGGTGAAAAACCATCCAGTGGTAAAGATGATGAAGAAATTAATGTTATAACTGCTGAACCTAAATTCTTACCTGCATTGAAAAAATTACATGCTGATTTCCCTCGTTTGAAAATCATCTTGGAACATTGTACAACCAGTGATGCCATCGACACTATCCGTGAAATTAATAAGAATTATCAACCAGGTCAAGAAATTTATGTTGGTGCCACTATTACAGCTCATCATTTATATTTAATTATTGATAATTGGGCCGGAAATCCAATTAATTTTTGTAAACCAGTGGCTAAATTTCAAAAAGATAGAAAAGCCCTTATTGAAGCTGCAACCAGTGGTGAACCTTGGTTCTTTTTCGGATCTGATAGTGCCCCACATCCTATTGTAGCTAAAAAAACCCATGTTGGTGTTTGTGCTGGTGTTTATACCCAAAGTCATGCAATTGCTTATGTGGCAGAAATTTTCGATAATGCAGGTAAATTGGAAAATTTAAAGAAATTTGTGAGTGATAATGGAATTAAATTTTATGGATTATCACAAGAGATTTTGAACAAGCATAAGAATGAATCTGTTTGGTTGGTAAGAAGAGATAATAAAGTTCCTGAAGTTCTTGCTAGTGGTGAACTTGAAGTGGTTCCTTTCAAAGCAGGTGAAGATTTGAAATATACCATTGAATGGAGATAGGAGAAATGGGACAGTGTCTGTAGATAGGTTACATTAAAGAAAATAAACAGTATAATAATTGTATTGAACTGTATTACACCAAATAATCCTTTGCAGCCATTTCTCTTAGGTTTGATTTGCGTCTAAAAATCATAAAATCACCGTAAATAAAAAAAAAAATTTCACTCCAGCCGCATTTTCTTTTTTTTGTTTTAAGCAAGTTTGCAGTGCGAATAAAAAAAAAAACTCCCCACGTGTGCTCGCCCCAAATGAATCAAATTAAATTACTGGTTTGAAGAAAGACAAATCCTTTTTTCTTTTTTTGAATGAATGTATTGTTATGCATGAAATTTCTACGCATCAGTGGTGGGTTAGCAAGCGCAAAAGAGTAAAACTTATGTCAAAGTCAAAATTAAGAACCCATGAAATGGGTTAGTAAATTCATCCTTATTTCCCCACGTGTATCCCTTGATTAGTTTGATTAACTTTTAAGTATATATGTACAGTGTTTTAAGTTTTTATTCGTACTAATTTGGACAAAAGTTTTTGGGCGCACTAGAGTAAGTCACACTAATAAAACTGACCGAATAATTGTGTCGCCACTAATATGAAACAAATGTAAAAAGAGTGTATATATGGTGGTGATAAGGACGTTGCGCAGATGCGCTACATTTAACTTGATTAATAAATGACAGTTAAGGTTTAAGTTTATTTGTGCCCCGATCAAAATAGAAATCGTTTATTGTTATTAAATGGATTAGTATTGTTATTGAATGCTTCGACTAATTTCTTTTTTTTTTTTTTTTCATTGTAGACTCTATAACCTGTGAAGTTATTCTATACTGTATACTACACGGCGTGGTGTTGTGTTCCAAAAATTAATTTCTAATGCTGCAAAATAAACTGCAACATGTAACATATTTTTATTTAGAGAATTTCTTTTACGATATACGCGAGACTTTATAAAGATAATAATACTACATGAAGGTTAAATATAGTGGAGAATTAATAAATGTAAAGGATCTTTCATAATCAATCACATGAGATGAGATAGTTCTATGTTAGACATATTTCCCCAAACATATCCACGCCTGTCAGTTTCACTTTTTCACCAATAGACAGACACAGTGTCAAACCACAATTAGGAAGAGGAGAAGTAGAAAATACCAAGAAATTAAATAAACCAAGAATTTTAACAAACAAACAAGGAACACTAAAAATCTAAGGGAACAGTAAAATAGAAAGTAATAATCAATATGAACATTTTCTTCCAGGATAATGTTACCAAGAATTTTTTTATTTATTCACCAAAAAAAAAAAACCACAGAACCAATAACTTTAATATTCAAAAATATTTCTTGTCTTCTTGTTTATACAACAACGTTGACAAGAAGAGTAATTTTATACATGTAGCCACGTTATACACGGATCAATATAAATACACGTAAAATTCCTCTAAACCAAGATCCACTCTTCATGAATATAAAATTTCCAACCATTCAACCAATCAACAAATCAATTCCAACCATAATCATCAATGGCTTCAAGAGATTTACCACATTCATTGAATGATTTAGCATTCGGCTGGACCCATCATCTTAAAAATGAAATCATCCTCGGTAAGAAAGCTTCCCAATTAGTTGAAGAAGATTATCAACCTGATGATGATGCAGTTAGGGAAACAAAAGTTAAATTTTCAAATTTATGGCCAGCAATTGCAAGTGGTGCAGGTTTATTCAGTGATGGGTTTATTAATAATTCTATTGGTATTGTTTTATCATGTTTAAAAATGATTTATGGTAAAGAATTCACCGAATCAAATGCAATTAATAATATTGGATCCATTGGATTTGTCGGTACCGTGGTTGGACAATTAAGTTTTGGTTATATTTCCGATAGAATCGATAGAAAGGGAGGTATGATGGCAGCAAATATCATGTTAATTGTATTTACTTTATTATGTGCCGTTGGTTCATGGGGTGTTACTGTACAAGGTTTTTTTGCTTGTTTAACAGTATGGAGATTCTTTTTAGGTATTGCAATTGGGGCTGAATATCCAACTGCTTCAGTTATTGCTTCAGAATTTGCTAATCAATTACCAGCAGGTAAAAGAAATAGATATTTTATTTGGTTTACTGGGTTTATGATTGATTTTGGATTTGTTGTTTCTGCTTTTGTTCCATTTGTTTTATTATGGATCTTTACTGAAAGACATTTAAGAGCTTTATGGAGAGTTGCCATTGGTATTGGGGCTTTACTTCCAACTGTATTGTTTTTTATTAGATTGAAAATGGGTAATTCCCAATCATTTGAAAAATTACACATGAAAAAAGTCAAATATAGAGATTATCCATGGTGGTTAATTGTTAAATTCTATTGGTTCAGATTAACCATTGTTTCTTTGATTTGGTTTATTTATAACTTTTCCGTCTACTCATTTGGTACTTTCAATGCTATCATCTTGGGACAAATCATTCCTGATGCTCCATTATGGCAACAATGGGGATGGTCTGTTGTTTTCAATTTATTCTACATGCCAGGTATTTTCCTCGGTGCATTATTTGCCGATTATTTGGGTCCAAGATTAACCTTGGGTATCGGTGTGGGATTGCAAGGTGTTATCGGTATCATTATGTCTGCTTGTTTAGGTAGTTTAAGAAAACACATTGCTGGTTTCACCGTTGTCTTTGGTATTTTCACCACTTTAGGTGAATTCGGTCCAGGGGGAAATATTGGTTTACTTGCTTCCAAAACCAGTGCTACACCAATTAGAGGTCAATATTATGGTATTGCCGCTGCTATGGGTAAAATCGGTGCCTTTGTTGGTACTTGGATTTTCCCAGCTATTCAAAGAAAATATGCCAGTGTTGATAATCCCGATTTAGAATTACAAGTTCCATTTTATGTTAGTTCTGCCTTGTGTTTATTCAGTGCCTTATTGACTTTCTTTTTCTGTCCACCTGTTGGTCAAGATGCTATTAACAGAGAAGATAAAGAATTTGTTCAATATTTACAAGACAATGGATTTGATGTTAGTCAATTGGGTGAAGGTACAGCTGCCACTTCTAGTGATTCTGATATTATTCACGATTCAGACTCTGTTGAAAGAATGAGTGAAAAACTCGATGCAACTCAAAAAGTCGCTTAAGAGAGTGAAAGAGGGAGAGGAAAGCCGTACTCTGTTTAATTTTTTAGTTCATCATATTGTTTGTAATTTTTAAGATAGATACATAATTTTTATTTAATAAAAACATTCCATTTCGTTTGTGAATTGTGGAGAAATCAACCGCGTTTTTTTCCGTATTAGGAAATAATTTTGAATATTTTGTTTTTTTCCTGCAGGTTGGGTTTTTGCGCCATATGCATTATCATCAACTGACAATAAAAAACCAACGAATAATATAAGCGTCTTTCCGATAGGGCTATAAATGTCTTAGCTTATTGATTTTCTTTTGTGCTGCAAATTGTGTGCCGTGCCGTGCCAGGTCAAGCTCGCGTGAGTATAATACGCATTGTATTGACTTAAAAATGATCAATAGAAATTTATTAAGGTTTAGTACCGACCTTTTTAGTGATTAAATGTGGTACAAATCACAAAGTACGGTTACTTTTTCAGTAAAACAGGAAAAAGATGAATAAAATGTTTTGTTGTGTATGTGTGTGTATGTTTCAATGTGTTTGTGTATGATGTAATGGTTAATTTCGGAACCAATGGTATACACATGGCAAGCAAATTTTTTTTTTCTTTCTTTTCATACGACGAACCAAATAAATTAAAGGAAATTCTGCGATACTTTTTATTGCATTACTTATTACTATAACCCGCCCAAAGACCAAATATCCATAATCATCCCTGTATATTATACTAACTAGCCACAACCAAATCTACGCCTTGACAGCCTTTGCTACTTCTTTCTTTTTATTTTTCTTGTCGTATTATCTCCATTTTTCTTTTTGACATATTTTTAGAGCCTTTTTCTTTTTTTTTTCTTAGGCCAAAACAACATTGAACAAGAAGAAGAAACGATGATTGCAAAATGAAAGCTACACACACACTCTGCCGTCTTTGATAATGTTATTGAAAATGTCTATTACTGCAAATCATTAATTTCATATGGGGAATTAATGCAACAACCAAACCATCTAAACTTCAACTTGAAACAGCAAATCAATTCGACCGAGCCCACGTTTTCTTCCACTGGAAAAAAAAAATAAAATAAGGTAGAGAGGGAGAGAGGGAGAGAGGGAGGGAGAGAGGGAGAGAGTTATTCATGGAAGAATACAAAAAAAGGGTTATTGGCGCCGCGCGCTCACAACCCCTTTATTTAACAACACTAAAAGTGAAATAGTGAAAAAAGTGGTATCAAAACTTTATATCTTATATTAAGACTAGTGTGACTTTGGAAGTGAAGTAATTTAGAGGGTTTAGATTTCAATACAGTCACAAGATGTAAAACAAGATCTAATATCGAATGTAATATAATAAACAGGAAAAGCTATATGTAAAATCAATACGCAGAACAAATTAGCAATAAAAAAAAAGCCTACAGCATTAGGAAGCAAGAGATATGCATGTAATAGATAACCAATATATACATATTTTATATGTAAAATCACCGAAACGAATAGGTTTGTGGAATTCCAAAAAAAAAAAAAAGAAAAAGAAAATTATTCAGAGCAAATTTTTTTTTTTTTGTATTTGCATAAAGACTTTTGAATCGTTTTTGCCCTACTTACCGAATTCAATTGATAGCACAGAATATAAATAGACGTTTAATTTCCCTTTATAACCTCCTCCAAATGGAAGTACAAATTCTATATATCTTTTTATTATTCTACTTTAATTCCCCAGACTACTTTAATTACATAAATCCCTTGATTCCAAATATTACTAAAGTTTTAGATAAACTAAGATAGTCACACACACACACACACATATATATATATATATATTAATACTATCATGGCAACTAGAGATTTACTAGGATTTACTAGAATTTTTGAAACGATTCCCCGCGAAATTACCATTGGTAAGAGTAAAGAACAATTATTACAAGAAGATATTCATGATGATGATGAAACTGTGGAGACCAAAGTCAGAGGAAGTTCATTATGGAATGGGTTTGCTTCTGGTGCTGGGTTATTCAGTGATGGGTATGTGAACAATTCCATTGGTACTGTGTTGTACTGTTTGAAGAAAATATATGGGGATGAATTTGCCAAATCAAATGCAATTAATAATATTGGTTCCATTGCTTTCGTAGGTACAGTGGTGGGTCAATTAAGTTTTGGTTATATCTCAGATAGAATTGCAAGAAAGGGGGGTATGATGGCCGCTAATATCATGTTGATTGTATTTACTTTATTATGTGCCGTTGGTTCATGGGGTGTTACTGTGCAAGGTTTTTTTGCTTGTTTAACAGTATGGAGATTCTTTTTGGGTGTTGGAATTGGTGCTGAATATCCAACTTCATCTGTCATTGCCTCTGAATTTGCAAACCAGTTACCTCCTGGTCATAGAAATAGATACTTCAGTTGGTTTACCAATTTTATGATTGATTTTGGGTTTGTTATTTCCGCTTTTGTTCCATTCGTTTTGATTTGGATTTTCACCGATAGACACTTGAGAGCATTATGGAGACTTACTATCGGATTGGGTGTTATTCCTCCATTGGCATTATTCTTTTTACGTTTGAAAATGACGGATTCAAAATCATTCCAAAAATTAAACATGAAAAGTGTTAGATATAGAGATTATCCATGGTGGTTGATCGTCAAATTCTACTGGTTTAGATTAACCATCATCTCATTGATTTGGTTCATTTATGATTTTTCTGCTTATTCCTTTGGTACCTTCAATTCCATCATCATTGATGAAATTATCCCAGATGCTCCAATCTGGCAACAGTGGGGTTGGTCTGTCGTTTTTAACTTGTTCTACATCCCAGGTGCTTTCCTTGGTGCCATTTCTGCCGATTACATTGGTCCACGTTTGACATTAGCTGTTGGTGTTGGTTGTCAAGGTATTATTGGTATGGCCATGTCCGCTTGTTTGAAATCTTTGAAGAGACACATTGCAGGATTTGTTGTGGTGTTTGGAATTTTCACATCTTTCGGTGAATTTGGTCCTGGTGATAATATCGGTTTACTTGCCTCCAAGACTTCTGCCACTGCTATTAGAGGTCAATACTATGGTATTGCTGCTGCCATTGGTAAGATTGGTGCTTTCGTCGGAACTTGGGTTTTCCCAGCTATCCAAAAACACTATGCCTATGATGAAGAATTGGCATTACAAGTTCCATTCTATGTCTCTGCTGCATTGTGTTTGTTCAGTGCTGGCTTAACATTATTTTTCTGTCCTCCTGTGGGTCAAGATGCCATCAATAGAGAAGATCGTGATTTTGTTGAATATTTGAAATCTAATGGATTTAATATCAGCTTGTTGGGTGAACACGGAGAAGTTAATGAAGTTGTTCATGAATCAGACTCAACTGATAAAGACAAGAGAGAAGACTTTAAAGTCGACCATAGTTCTGTATAGTAACAAGGGACGGATTTCTGGCATATTTCCATTCATTCTTTTCTTTTTTTTAATTCTTTCCACCTTTCCCTTCGTTAATACTATTAATATTCAGATATATATCGTCTCTTAGAGTAGACTAATTGGTTTATAGTTGTTGTGCATTTTGTGTTGTGTATTTATTTTTGAATTTACGTATGATTTCTTAATTCTAACTGAAAATATTAACGATTTTTGTATAGCTTTATCAACTTTACAGTAATATGTCAAGAAAGAAGGAACGTGGTCCCCAGACCAAGGCGATGGAAGCCACTAAGTCACGAAGCCCCTCAACTAACAAACAGCTCATTTTTAATCATTATAACATATACGTTACTTCAAACCCCCCCTTTTGCGCCAATGCGCTTCATTGATACTACAATCTTTTTTCAAATTTAGGGTTAATTGAATTTTTTTTTTAAAACAAAAGGCGTGGAGTATTTGGTGTCAACCATGATTGTTCTTGAGGTAACATGGGAAAAGTGGGAAAACAAACGTGCCTCCAATGCAACAAGCAGAACAGCGAAAATCGCAGTACACACTATTGTTTTGTCATCGTATTCTCTGAACTTTCATCTCATCTTATGGAATGGAAATAATAAAATATACCCTATGATAATGACAATAACAATTACCATAACCAAAAGTAATCATAAAACCGAGTTGAATAGATTTTACTTGCATTTTTGCTTTTCTTTTTTTCATATTATTGCAAATGCCAATTTTGTGACATCTGGGGAGCCGCACGGTGCCAGGTTTCATTCCCTTGACATTGACTTTGACTTCTGCTAAGAAAAAAAATAAAAATCAAAAAAAGAAAGCAAAGAAAATTACAACAGGGGAAATGAAACCTGTTTCCCATAAAAAAAAATTCTTAGTGTCTTACTACCTTATCAATATCATCAACAATATCGAAATCATAATAATGCTCAATTCTGCAAAAAAGTTTGAATATAAGCAATAAGTAATTGTTTATTTCCAACGGTCTTGTATCCATATATCAGGACTAGGCTCAATGTGTGGTGGATGGCCCACGTTGTGTGGGCTTTTTAATTTTTTTTTTTTTGGCTTTTGCTGTTGGAGTGTGTTCGCCTTGTTTTGTGTTGTGTGCCCACGAGAATAAGTTTAATATAAGATTGCCGTGGTATCATATCCATCTTAGATAACTAAACAATGGAATTTAATGCAAGTCGGTCTTTCTTTTTTTTGCAAATTGATTAAATGAAGATTTGCTAGACAATAACTAATTGTCAATTCCTAGCATGTAATATATCTGATTTTTTTGATTTTAATTTTTTTTTTTTATATTCTTAAAGCCTGGTTGATCCGTTAATTACTACTTTCCCCAAAAATTACTATAAAAAGGTAATTCAATTCCCCATCCCATTTAGAATTGAACTTTTTTTTTTACTTATCAAGAATCAATTGATATCCTAAAAGGAATAATACAGAGAGATGGCTACTAGAGATTTATTTGTTTTTCGTGATATTCTCACCACAATCCCTGAAGAAATCACTTTAGGTAAGAGTAAAGAACAATTAGCACAAGAAGATCTTCTCGATGACGATCAAACCATCGAAAGTAAAGTTCGTGTTAATACTCTTTGGAGTGGGTTCACAGCTGGTGCTGGTTTATTCAGTGATGGATATGTTAATGCTGGTATTAGTACTGTGTTGTCTTGTTTGAAGAAAATATATGGGGATGAATTTACTAAATCAAATGCTATTAATAATATCAGTTCTATTGGGTTCGTTGGTACCGTGGTGGGTCAATTAAGTTTTGGTTATATTTCCGATAGAATTGACAGAAAAGGAGGTATGATGGCAGCAAATATCATGTTAATTTTCTTCACCTTGATGTGTGCTGTCGGTTCATGGGGTGTTACCGTGCAAGGATTCTTTTCTTGTTTTACAGTTTGGAGATTCTTTTTGGGTGTTGCTATTGGTTCCGAATATCCAACTTCATCTGTTATTGCATCTGAATTTGCTAATCAATTACCTCCAGGTCATAGAAACAGATACTTTGCATGGTTCACCAATGGTTGTATCGATTTTGGTTTCGTTGTTGCTGCATTCGTCCCATTGGTTTTGTTGTGGATTTTCAGTCCAAGACATTTAAGAGCTGTTTGGAGATTAACTATTGGTTTAGGTGTTATTCCACCTTTGATTTTATTCTTTTTACGTTTGAAAATGAGTAACTCCAGTTCTTTCCAAAAAATGAACATGAAAAGAGTTAGATATAGAGATTATCCATGGTGGTTGATCATCAAGTTTTACTGGTTTAGATTAACTATTATTTCCTTGATTTGGTTTATTTATGATTTTTCCGTCTACTCATTTGGTACTTTCAACACCATTATCATTGAACAAATCATTCCAAATGGATCCCTCTACCAAAACTGGGGTTGGTCAGTTGTGTTTAATTTGTTTTATATGCCAGGTACTATTCTTGGTGCTCTTGCTGCCGATTACATTGGTCCACGTTTAACTTTAGCCCTTGGGGTTGGTGCTCAAGGTGTTATTGGTATAGCTATGTCTGCTTGTTTGGGTACTTTAAGAAGACATATTGCTGGATTTGTTGTCACTTTTGGTGTCTTTACTGCTTTTGGTGAATTTGGTCCTGGTAACAACACTGGTTTACTTGCTTCCAAGACTTCTGCCACTGCTATTAGAGGTCAATACTATGGTATTGCCGCTGCCATTGGTAAGATTGGTGCTTTCGTCGGTACTTGGGTTTTCCCAGCTATCCAAAAACATTATGCCAGTACAACCAACCCAGACTTGGAATTACAAGTTCCATTTTATGTTAGTTCTGCCTTGTGTTTATTCAGTGCTGCATTGACTATTTTGTTTGTTCCTCCAGTTGGTCAAGATTCCATTAATAAAGAAGATAGATTGTTCAAAGAATATTTGGAAAAGAATGGTTTCGATACCAGAATCTTGGGAGATGGTGGTGAAATTACCCAAGTTGTTGGTGATGGTGTTCTTGATAGTTCTGAATCTATTGGTAAAGATGAAGAAGTCAATGTTAAACACCAAAGAGTATAGATTGTTTTTAATTTATTTTCAGTTCTGTTAGAGGGGTGTAATTATTTAGTTCTGTGAGTTGTGTAACACTCTGTTATTTATCAATACAGTATTATTTGTTCAATCAGTTAATGTAAATTAGGCCGAAATAACCACATTCCGGCCGAAAACATTTCACTTGCTGCAAGGAGTTAAATTGCATTATTAGGCCGAATATGCGATTTTTATATGTAAAATCACATATTCGGCCGAAATATGGTTCGTAACCTTGGAGAAATGTGTTCATCTTATTTAGCAATTGCAGCAATTTAAAAAGGGTTTCAAGGAACTTTCCAAGTATAAATAGGGGATGATTTCCCATCAATTAATTCAATTTCATTCTTTTTCATTATTATCACAATCACAAACAAATATAAACAATTACAATTATTATCAAAAATGGCTCTCACTGAAGAACAAGTTCAAAAATATCAAGGATTAGCTGATTTTTTCTGTAAAGGATTAAGAACCCCAGTTTTTAGAAGACCGGATGAAGTTGGATTAAAATATGAAGATGTTTTTTTCCCATCCCAAGATGGGGTTAAATTAGAAGGATGGTTTATTCCAAAAGAAGGTTCGAATAAAGTTATCATTTGTAACCATTTCATGCCAGGTAACAGATATGGTTTCCCAGGTCATTTGGCACCATGGAATACTTTTGGTGGATTTGAAGTTAATTTCTTACCTCAATACAAGGCATTACATGATGCTGGTTATAATGTCTTGTGTTACGATCTTAGAAACCATGGTCTTTCTGATGATGCCAATGGACGTATTTTAGGAATTGGTCAATTCGAATACCGTGATGTTATTGGTTCAATTGAATATGTCAAATCTAGAAAAGACACCAAGAATATGGATATTGGTTTATTGAGTATTTGTTTGGGTGCAAATTCTACTATTATTGCTATGGATAAACACCCGGAAGCTTTCAAAGATATTAAAGCTATGGTTGCTCTTCAACCTATTTCTATTTCTGCCTTTGTTGAAAATTCTGCCGAAAAAGATGGAATTGATGTTGCTGAAGCTAAGAAGATTACCGATGAAGGAATCCACAAAATTTCTGGTTTCCATTTGGATGATTTGACTCCTTTACCTTCTGCTAAAGCAGTTGTTGTCCCAACTAGAGTTTTACAATTGAAGCACGATAACTTGACAAAAGTAGCTGATGCTAAAGCAATCTATGATGCCATGAGCTCAAAAGTGAAAGATTTCTATTGGATCGAAGAAGGTGAAGATAGATTCTTGGGCTACACTTATTTAGGTAAAGAACCTGAACAAATGTTAACATGGTTTGAAAAATATGTCTAAGTATTATCCCCCTGACAATCAAGTTCCCCAGTATTTTTAGTTTCTTAATTTTTTTTTTACTAAATTTTTTTTTTTTACATTCATTCCTTTTTGATTATATAGTGTACATGTGTGGCTGGGAATATTGATTCCTCTCTCTCTAGATGTTTTAAAATATATACAGATAACATTTTGCTTACTTTCTTTCTTCCCCAAAAACCAATTTCTATTTATTTAGCAATAATCAGGATTATTATTCTATAACTGCCTCTTTAAGTCACTACCAAATCTATTCAATGGCCATACAATTGTAACCACTTTCCCCACAACTAAACCCTGACTAATAGGACCGAAATTATTGGAATCTATTGAATGAAAAGTATTATCTCCTTCAACCCAAAGATGATTTCTAGGGATTTTAACTTCTGATTTCGGATATGGAGGTGACTTAGGTCGTATTACATCACCTTGTGTGCCAATTATTCTTTTTGTCAATAACCTTTCTGGATTTTTTGGTGATCTAAACATGATTATATCTCCTTTGGATAATGACTTGGGGTTTTTAACATTAAATTTCTGTACTAACACTATGTCATTACTCATATCCGATGTTCGTGGGTTGAATGTTGGAGCCATGGAGGAACCAGTTATTTGATATGGTTGGTAGACATGATTGGTGAATGAATATAGTACAGGAAACCATGTTAATGTCAATAACGTCGTTCTGATCCCTCGCGATACCCCCATGTTTCTCTGTTTATCTGTGAATGTATAAAAAGAAAAAAAAGTGTGGTTGTTACAACGTAGCGTATTATGTGATCCGTATTTTTCTAATAGTTTATATTCGATTTTTTTTTTTTCTTCACTTTATTTTTTCTTCTTTCCTCTGGTTTCTCTCTTTTTGAATTTTTACAAGCAGCAGCCATCAACTGGTAAGACAAAACATTCAACACAAGACGTAGTCTACTATTGGTTATAACAACATGGATCAAACAAAACCGGGATTTTTGGATCAATTTTTATTAGAAGATATAGCACGTTTCTGTCCCCATCAATTTCTTGCATTCCACCAATGCATGAGTCAAGAAACACCTGACCCAAATTTCTGTGTTCAACAGCAAACTGGCCTTAGCAAATGTATCAAGACATCGGTACCTTCTTTTCAAAGAATTCAAAACGAATGTGCTGGAAAAATGCAAGCTTATGAAGCTTGTCTAAGGATGAACAAAAGTGATGCTAAGAAGTGCTCTCAAGACTTAAAGAGTCTTAGAGAATGTGCTTTTAAGACCATTGACTCATAATACGTTTTCATGAATATTAACAACAAACTATACATACTTTTAAAAGTGAAGTTTATATTTGTATATAGAATCAACATGTGTAAATATATATCTACTACTCTGCTATCAATTCCTTCTATCTCTCTTTCTTCCACCATCTCCTTTTCTACCCATTTCTGGTTTTTTCATCACGGTAACCGTATTTCCATGATCGCTCGTATATATGAAAGCGGTTTTCGATGGGAACCAAACTGCACTACTAAAAGTTTGTCCACCACTTTCACTATTAGCTATCTCATGCACCAATTCACCAGTGTCATAATCGTAAATTCGCAGATTGCTATCGGCATCATAAGCAACAGTAACATATGCACTATCCCTACTGCAATCTAAATGCGATATACTTTGATCAATGTCAGTTATAACATGCAGGTTCAACAAAGTTCCTTCAACGCTCCAAAAACTAACCACTCCTTCACTACTTCCTAGACAGAAATAAGTTCCTCTTGGAGATATAGAAATAGTCGTGATTGATGAATTGTGTCCCTTGATAGTAGATCTTAATTTGGTTCCTATGACATGTTCTCCATTTTCATGATCGTCTTCTTTGGCATCTTCTTCGGTTACTTCAAATAGAAGAACACTTCCATCATGCAATGCCACAAGAAAGAATTCATGGTCATGGTAAAACCATTGCAAATCATAAACATGGTCATTCACTTTAAATGTATGCACCACTTTATAGTTCATTTCCACATTAAGAACCAAAATATTCGAAGTTCTATCCACCACAATCAACAATCTCCCATCATTAGAATATCGAACCAATTTCAACATATCAAATTCACATTTAATTTCTCTAATTTTTTCACCTGTTTGGGCATTCCATATCTTGACATATTCGTCCTTCCCCACAGTTGCAAACAGGTATTCTGTTCTTGGATTGAATGAAATACTTTCAACTGCTTTATTATGTGGATCAATGATGGTTTTTGGATCAACTGCAGAATCAGGTGTGGATTTCCATATTCTAATGGTTTTATCAGTACGAGAATACACGATTCTTGTTCCTGTTGGGTTGATTGCCATGGTGATCACTTCTGAATTGCCCATATAACTCCCCACGGGTTTGTCTCGAATGACAAATGGGGTAAAAGCTTTGAAGAATGCTATATTACTTTCTGTTACGTTATTGGACATATGAATTGATAGATAAGTTCTATTTGGTTTCGGAGAGGTTAGGAAAGTCAATCTCGAATGTAAGTTTGAAAAATTATTCAATGTTTTTTTTCTCTCTATGACAAGCATCCGCTGGCGCGCAGAAAGTAAAGTAAGTGAACAAAATACACGACCTATGCGACCTGCGGTATGTATATGGAGATCTGACCTGTTGCAATTGATTGGATTTCACCGCTTATAATTGATGTACATACCAACTGTTCCACAATATAGTGTATTTCAACATACATGATATTCGCATTTGAATTCTTCCTGGGATCAAATTCCCGTTAGACGAAAACCGAAAAGCTTTATCTTCATCAAATAATTCATGTTTTACTCTAAAAGCTTTGTTTTTTTAAACTTCAAGAACTGCAATTCTTTGGCCATTGAGATATAATACAATTACGGGCGCTTCTATTATTTCAAAATATCCACATAAAGTCTTCAGCGATTCCGACTCTTCAAACAAAAACAGCAAAATTGATTGCGACAGAACTAATTCTATCTTAATGATAGCAAAGCTTACTGCAAATGAGTTTATCTAGATATCCACATTTATAATCTTAAACAAACGAAAGATCCCAAAAAAAGAAGTGAATATCTTTAATCATATATTACCAAGTCTAATACTGACAGGTCCTATAGATGAGATTCTTCTAGAAGTCAACTATACTAAACCACTTTAAAGGGTAAATCCAATTTCAAGCAAGGTTAGTGGTGAGGTAAAACAATTGACCGTCTAGAATTACAAAATATTTAGGATCTTCGAGGCAATAACGTAATTACCCATGCAGAACCTTCCTTCGTTTATGCCAAAAACATTTGTGTTCATTGAATCTTTTGTGCGATCTAGGAGATTCAAGGACCTGCAGCCAAGCAGTCAACAAAAAAATAATATATAAAAAAAAATGCGACATGAAAATGAAAAACTTCGAGCCACGTATATTAGTTTTGACTATCATCAACTAACACAGTTTATCTTTATAATGTCATCACGACCTAAATTACTTTCCCTTGATGCATTTGCCAAAACAGTTGAAGATGCAAGAATCAAAACAGCTTCAGGTGGGATTATAACCTTGATTTGTATATTAATAACCCTATTATTGATTCGAAATGAATATGTTGATTACACAACCATTATTACTCGTCCGGAGTTGGTAGTTGATAGAGATATTAACAAACAATTGGATATTAATTTGGATGTTAGTTTTATCAATTTGCCTTGTGATTTAATTTCCATCGATTTATTAGATGTCACGGGAGATTTGCAATTGAATATTATCGATTCTGGCTTGAAGAAGATCAGATTGTTGAAAAACAAACAAGGCGATGTTATCATGAACGAAATTGAAGACGAAGAACCGGCTTTAAGTAGAGATGTGTCATTAGAAGATTTAGCCAAAGGTTTACCTGAAGGTTCCGATCAGAATGCCTATTGTGGTTCATGTTATGGAGCCTTACCTCAAGACAAGAAACAATATTGTTGTAATGATTGTAACACTGTTCGCAGAGCTTATGCTGAACAATTATGGTCATTCTTCGATGGGGAAAATATCGAACAATGTGAAAACGAAGGCTATGTCAAGCGTTTGAGAGAAAGAATTAACAACAATGAAGGATGCAGAATCAAGGGTACCACCAAGATCAATCGTGTTTCTGGTACCATGGACTTTGCACCGGGTGCATCATTCAACCGTGATGGAAGACACTTCCACGACTTGTCATTGTACAAAAAGTATTCTGATAAGTTCAACTTTGACCATGTGATTAACCACTTATCATTTGGAGAAGTTCCTGCTGGTGGTGAAGCAGATGAAATGTTCGATTCAATTCACCCGTTAGATGATCACCAATCCATGTTGCATAAGAAAGAACATGTTGTATCATACTTCTTAAAAGTTGTTGCTACTAGATATGAAAGCTTAGATTATTCC
Source organism: Candida neerlandica (assembly GCA_030557875.1). Lineage (NCBI taxonomy): Eukaryota > Fungi > Ascomycota > Pichiomycetes > Serinales > Debaryomycetaceae > Candida > Candida neerlandica. Next base: position 56,042 of record JANIWD010000022.1, read on the forward strand.
AAGAGAATCGACACCAATCAATTTTCAGTTATTACCCACGATAGACCATTGGCTGGAGGAAAAGATGACGATCACCAACACACATTACATGCAAGAGGAGGAATCCCTGGGGTTAACTTCAACTTTGATATCTCACCATTGAAGATCATTAATCATCAACAGTACTCTAAAACTTGGTCAGGGTTTGTATTAGGTGTTATCAGTTCCATTGCTGGTGTTTTAATGGTTGGTACCTTGTTGGATCGTTCTGTGTTTGCAGCCCAGCAAGCCATCAAAGGAAAGAAGGATATATAGACCAATATAGCTAACTTCAATGGCAACCAAATGCATTCTATATAGAGATGAATGATAAAAAAAACTATTAACATTTACAAGAATACTAATTTTGCATTTACCGGACCCACTTATATTAGAAAAGGTAATTACATAAAAAAAAAAAACTCAAAAAAAAATATTCGTGACTATGTACAAATTAAGTATCTAATGTTCTTTAAACATCATTGAATAAATGCTCTATGTCTTTGTAGTATTCTTTTGGAAGCAATTCGCCCAATTCTTCCTTGGTCAACCAGTTGAATTCTAAACCATCAGCTTGTGGTTCGAATATTCCGGATAATATATGTGACTTTATGAAGTATTGTTTCTTTGAAGATTCAGTAGCAACATGACATGGGACATGGGAAACGTTAAAATAGTTGATTTTCTTACCACCAATCGAATACAAACCATCTTCGGCCAATTCATGCAATGGAACCAAAGTTTCACTTTGTTCAAAGTTTGGCAATTTCCAGTTACCCCCTTTTTCTTTGATGGCCAAATACAATGTTCTACTCAATCTTCTTTCCAAACTGGTCAAATCATTCTTTTTATCGGCATCAGTAATTCTTGAATTAGGTTCAATTTTTCTGGCAATGTCATTTTCCTTTGCGTTTATATCTTCATCTTCTTCTAAGCCTTTCTTTTCTTCATAAGTTTTTGGCAAGTTTATGTATTGTCTGAATCTACGATCTCTATTATGCTTCAAATCTGGTTTACCTTGAGGATAAAGAACTCCTTTATCAAAACTCACTGGATTGGTGTTTAATTCTTTGTATTTTTGTTCAGATAAAGTACCTGGTCTAAAGTAGAACCATTTTGGGAAAGTCCACATTAATCTTCTCCATAATTCAGATTGATATTTGTAGAATTGTTGATCAAACTTTGGAACATCTGCAGTAACGATAGGTAATCTTGATAAGACCAAGGTCAGGGAAATTGTGGATGGAGTAGTAGCTGCAGTTGAGTAATTCTTTACTAGTCTCTGAATAGAAGAACTTCTCATTGTGTACTGCTGAATATATAATATATAGACTGTGGACTGGAACCGGGATACAGCTTGACCAGTTCAAACTCTTTTTGGGTTGTCTGAAAAATTTTCTTCTAACTTTCTTGTCATTGGACACACGACCAAGATCACTGGGTCGTGTACAAAACACAGAATATTTTACAGCGTAACTGTTTATTTTTTTTTTTGCTCTTTTTCTCTTTGCTTCGTTTCCTTTACTTTGCTTTGCCAATTATCTTGCCACTCTTCACAGAGTCACTTTTTTTTTCTTTCCCTCTTCCACCTTCTTTCCTTCTTTCCTTTCAAACAACAAATAACCTACTAAACCATACACAACAATCCAAGGGATTTAAAAGAACTACTCAAGAAGTAATATAAATAAACGTAGCTTAAATATTAATTTTGGCCAATAGTATTTATTATTTTTTTTTTTGTTTTACAATTATTATTGCATTTGGCTGTTATTTAGTTCTACAATCACAACATAGTAATAGTAGTGCACGATTCTTAACAAGAGAAACCAAAGTTTTATTATCCAAATTTCCCTCAATTATCCTTGATCAACGTCATTGGAAGAAGAATAATAATAATATAAAAGAGAACATCACATTTGTAAACGTCGTATTCTAATATTTTTGATCTTCCATTATTTTCGTAACTTTTTTTTTTCATATTCTTTCGTATCTATTAATATTTGGGAGTAAGTAAACGTATAATGTCAACACCGGGTTTGGAAGAATTTGAAAAGATATTGAAGGAGATCCCAACTTTACCACCACCAGGGGCTTCAGGTTCACGTATCAAGAAATTGACTGATATTGCTGTCAAGGAAATTAGTCCAGAAACTGAATCAAAGATGATGGGGATCTTGTATTCTCAATGTAAAGCCAACTCATCTGCGAACAAATTGGGTACTTTGTATGTCGTCGATGCTATAGTTAGAAAATTCATTGAAGAAGCCAACAAGAACAATCAAGCATTAGTGCAAGATGCCCCAGAAGGCACGTTTGCTTCTGCTGTATTCAAAATCAATGAATTGATCGAATCGATAGTAGATGATGCTATGGAATTACTGATTAACCCTTCGGTGAACAACAAAATTGAAAAATTGATCGACATTTGGGTTAATGCTAAGACCTTTTCCGACGAGGTCCTTGGAAGAATTAAAGACAAGTATTTCAAAACAACAACCCCACCCGGCTCTCCACCAAAAGCCAGTATCGAACCAGTTAAGCCTGATGCAACCGAAAGCTCTAAAGAATCAAACAGTATTTTGCTGGCTTTGGCTTCTTTGTCCAAGACTGTTGGTGGAAATGATTCACCAAATATGTCGCAACCATCATCCAGCAATAACAATGATGGTGCCAGTGCTTCGGATATCTTATCTCAATTGTCCAGTACTCTAGCTGCTAACAGTAGTAGTAATAGCAGCGGCACTTCACAACCTCCTCAACCAGCTCAACAACCACCTGTAGAACAGCAACAATATCCTCCTTATCAACAACCAGGACTCAACAATGACCAACAAACGTTGCTCAATATGTTACAACAGATGCAAAACAACAATCCTGCTCAACAACCCGCAAGCGTTCCTCCACCGCTCAATTATGATGGCGGTAGACGTTCCCGTGAAAATGAATATGGATCATATGGAGGGAGAAGAAATAGATCGAGATCTCCTTCCCGTGGTAACAACACTTATGTCAGATCTCCACCAACTCAATCAGTTCAAGCACTTCAACAAAACATGCAGAATTTGAGACAACATCAACAATTTTCACAACAGCCACCAAGACAAGAGTATGGTAATCAATATGGCCAAAATAACAATTTCCAGGGCAACCCTGCCAACCCTCCACCTCATATGATGGGAGGTGAAATGAATGTTCCAGGAGCTCCTCATTTCCGTCCAAGAAATGTCGGTTTCGATGCTACTATCCCACAAGCTACTGTCAAAGTGTTGTCAAGAACATTGTTCTTGGGTGGTGTTCCAAGAAATATGGACGAAAGAAGTTTGGCTCAAGTTTTGAGACCTTTTGCTGAAATCCAATCGGTTATCTTGAACAGTGAAAAGAAGCACGCCTTTGTTAAAGTGTATTCAAGAAGAGAAGCAGAACAGGTGATCACTTCCTTCAACAAGGATGGTTCGTTGCCATTAAGAACCAGATGGGGTGTCGGTTTTGGACCTAGAGATTGTTGTAACTATCAACATGGTATATCAATTATCCCAATTCAAAGATTAACTGATGCTGATAGAAACTGGATTGTCAATGCACAATGGGGTGGTACCGGTGGTCAGCCAATCCTGAGTGGTATGGTTGTCGATGAACCTGATATTGAAATTGGATCGGGACTCTCTTCTAAAGCAATGTCAAAGAAAATGCCTACCAATTCTGCAAGAAATGGTCCAAGATCAAACAGACCAGGTGAACCAGATGAAGAATATGTTAAAACTACATTGATACCACAACAAAATATTCAAATGAGTCATGGTGCTCAACCAGGATTTAATACCTACCAACAATCTGCTGTTAATCCTCTACAAGGGTTGTTTGCAAACAGTATGGGTCAACCAGGTCCTCCTCCTCCACAGCAACAGCAGCAACAACAACAACAACCCCAAGGTGGTATAAATAATAGTGAAGCTCTAGCAGCCTTAGCTGCATTTATGCAAAGCTCTGCTCAACAATGAAACCCGTATAAGGTAAGTAGATAAAATATGTATATTAATAGATTGTATTTCCAATTGTTGTAAATTTTATAATTTGTAGTACTTCCATGTTATAGTGATCCATCATAACGCGGCGCAAAACAGGTATTTTCAAAAAAAAAAAAGTAGAAAAGCGAAGAAAGGATAGTTTGATAGAGTGGATCAAACCTTTGCATTCCAACTCATCATGACATTAAGGGATAAAGAATACCGAAGCTTAAATCCAAGCAGACGTCCGACAAATCTGAGCAGTTCTCCAGCTACCATTAGAAAGCCCACTGACCATAAGACCAATGATATAACGCCTAGCATATTTTCAACTAACATTGAACCAAGTAAAGTGAAGAAGCAATCATACAAGAAACCGAAATTCGTGGTTCATAACAGTAGTCCACACACTTCCAATAAGAATTCAGTCACAAATAATTACTCTGAAGGAATTATCCTGCGAAAGAAGAAGAACAACAAGAGTATGTTTGATTTAATCGATGTCAAAAAGCTAGAAAAATCTTCTCCCGTGGACTTAAAAATGACATCTTCACATGGAGCATCTTCTTCACATAAACCAAGCAAGTCTAGTGATCTTAAAATTGAGGGGTTGATCGAACTTAGTGATGATGAGAAGGAGAAAGATAAGTCGACAGAATTGTCATCTTTCGTTAAAAAACTTGATCCAAAGAATCTACTTCATTCACTAGAGGAACAGAATAAGGACAAGTACAAAGATATTCTTAAAAAATACAAAGGTATTCCACCTCCCATTGTTCTGAGAAAGAAGTTGTTGGAAAGAGCAGACAAACATATGAAAGTCATCAAGAAGATTCTAGACCAAAAGCAAGAACCTTGTGCATATTATTATCTTGCAAAAAAGCAGTGTTGTAAATCGGAGCATGAAACCATGTCTACACTGGATAGATGGAATATCAAATGGGAAAAATATTTTGGTGGTTATTATGGTTTCGAGCGTCAATCAATTATTGGTAATCATATATTGGACAAATTTGAAAATAGGTTAATCAAGTTTAGTAATGGAAACAAGACCGTCAGTTATTGGAATATTTCTCAATTTTCGACCTATGTGCTAGCCAATGAGATCATCATTAGAATGATAATGGAGGATATGAATTTAGACTTTAAAGAAGCGGAAGCGTTTTGTCAACGTACTACAGACTATGGAATTGTGGTAGCAGATTCAATAGAAATTGTTAATGGAGATGAAGAGGAAGAAGAAAGTGAAGAGCATGTTGGCCATGACGATAGCGATGTAATGCTTGTTCCAAGCAAGAAAAGGAAGATATAGATAGATAATCTCGTTTTAAGTAGTGAATATACTTGTCGTAGATTTTTTGATTTCTTGATTTCTCACTTAGGGCGATCGATCGTAAATATCACATCGCGTGAATACCGCCGGTCCGGCAAAAAAATCACGTACATCAATTTTAATTGATAAAAAAAAGAAAATTCTTTCTATAAATCAATCTGATTTTTCAAAAAAAAGGTAGTAGTATCAATTTCCCCCCAAATTTTTCACAATTTCGTTGTTTACCCCATCAATAAAGTCGGCATTGAACCCGACACACAACAGAACATTTACAAAATTCTTTCATCATTCTTTCAAAATGTTGAATAACGATACCGTCTTTACTAAAGATATAGCATGTACGGCAATCACTGGCAAAGATGCTTGGAATAGACCCACTCCACAACCAATTACAATTTCTTTGAATTTTCAAACTGATTTCCATAAGGCTTCAAAGTTTGACAACTTGAAATATTCGATCAATTATGCCGTCATTACTAGAAATGTAACGGAATATATGAAATCCAATGAACACTTGAACTTTAAATCGTTGGGAAATATTGCTCAAGCAGTGAGTGATATTGGATTGGATGAAAGTCGAGGTGGTGGATCTTCGGTTGAAGTTACAATCAAGAGTACCAAATCAGAAATTAGAGCTGATAGTGTGGAATATTTCGTGGCAAGAAATAACCTAGGTCTCACTCCTCCATTAGATGTATTCAAAGTGAATAAATTAAGGTTGTTGACTATCATTGGGGTTTTCACCTTTGAAAGATTGCAAAAGCAGATTGTTGATATAGATTTGGAATTTAGAATTAAGGATAATTCAAATTTATATTTTCATAAGATTATTGAAGATATTGTGAGTTATGTCGAATCATCAAATTTCAAAACAGTGGAAGCACTTGTTTCCAAAATTGGTCAATTGAGTTTCCAAAAATATGGTTCGGGAATTGAAGAAGTTCTAGCAATCGCCACCAAACCAAATGCATTTAGTCACGTTGAAGGTGTGGGTGTGTCATCAACTATGAAAATCGACAATTTCAAAGACATGGAACCAATTGATCTAGACGCTAGTGCACAAACTACTACATCCTTCAACTTACCTGTGGAAGGCAACAAAGCAGATGAATACGAGGGTTATCATACTGCGTATATTGCATTTGGGTCAAATTCTGGCGATCAAGTTTTAAATATTAACGACGCCCTTAAATTGTTGCAAGGCTATGGAATTACCGTTGAATCAACTTCATCATTATACATCTCCAAACCAATGTACTATTTAGATCAACCAGACTTTTTGAACGGGGTGATTAAGGTCCATTTTTCGGATATTTCACCTCATAAACTCTTGGAAATCCTTAAAGAAATAGAATATACACATATGGGACGAGTTAAAAAGTTTGATAACGGGCCAAGATCAATCGATTTGGATATTATTTTATACGATGAGGTTACTTTAAATACAGAAGACTTGATCATCCCTCATAAATCCGCACTTGAAAGAACTTTTGTTTTGCAACCATTATGTGAAATCTTACCACCAGATTTTATTCACCCTATTAGTGCCGAAAGTTTGCACAGTCATTTGAAACAATTATTGAATGAAAAACCTCAAGAAGATAAATCAATTCAAGAATCCTCAGATTTACTCCAGTTTATTCCTGTGCCAAGATTATCATTGGCAACTTCACAAAACACGTTGAAGTTTGATCATATCAACCATAAAACTCCAACTTTAGTTATGGGTATATTGAATATGACTCCGGATTCTTTTAGTGATGCAGGTAGATACTATGAGAAAGACTTAGAAGATATTGTTAAAGAAGCTGAGAGATTGGTTGAAGAAGGTGCAGATATTATTGATATTGGTGGTGTTTCAACCAGACCAGGAAGTACAGAACCTACTGAAGAAGAAGAATTAAGAAGGGTTATTCCTTTGGTGAAAGCAATTCGTAAGTCAAAAAATCCTTCATTAAGCAATGTTCTCATTTCAATTGACACTTACCGTAGTAATGTTGCTGAAGAAAGTTTAATTGCCGGTGCTGATATAATTAATGATATATCAATGGGGAAATACGATGAAGCAATGTTTGATGTCGTAGCATTATATGGATGTCCTTACATCATGAACCATACCAGAGGAACTCCTAAAACAATGTCTAAGTTAACAAACTATGAATCAAACACTAATGACGATTTGGTTGAGTATGTCGTTGACCCAAAGTTTGGGCAACAAGGTGAACTAAATGTTTCCACAGACACTAAAAACTTACTCAATGGTATAAGTCGTGAATTGAGTTTACAGATGTTTAAAGCCATGGCTAAGGGGGTTAAGAAATGGCAACTTATAGTCGATCCAGGAGTTGGGTTCGCTAAAAATTTGCAACAAAACTTGGACGTTATCCGTCACGCTTCGTTCTTCAAGAAATACTCAATCCAGCAAAACGAAAGAGAAGGTAACTCTGTTAGACACAAGTATCTCAGTTTCAATGGACTTCCAGTTTTAGTTGGTACATCAAGAAAGAAGTTCTTGGGAACATTGACAGGTAAAGAAACTAATCCACAAGATAGAGTCTTGGCCACTGCTGCTACCGTTACTGCAAGTATACAACAACATACCGATATTGTGAGAGTGCATGACGTTAAAGAAATGAAAGATGTCGTTCTAACAAGCGATGCTATATATAGGTCTATCTAGGCTATTTCGTTCTTCCCTGGGGTATTAAACTTTTTCTTCATTTTATTAGTAATATTTTTATTCCAAACCATCCCACTCATCATTGGTCGGCGATGGAAGCCATAAACTTCATGAATGTCCATATCTTCGTCTACTAATTTTCTTCTTTCCTCTTCTGTAGTACCAGTTAGGCTCTGTCGCTCTAATTTTTTATTCAATGTTTTCCTCTGTTTTGAAACAAACTCCCTGCATTTGTTGATCTCATCTTGCGACAATGAACCGAACCCATAACCACCAATTTTTTTGAAACAGAAATCAATCAACAAGTTCGGATCATCAATCTTTTTAGGAAAATTTTGCAAAAGTTGGATTAATTCAATCAGTTCAGTTTCGGTACCGCCTCCTTGCTGTTGTACCTGTTTTGCTTTAAACTCTGGGGATTCTAGACACAATTTCAAGATCGTCAACGAAATCCGGAAAATTGTCTTTGAGCCTTCGTACCAGATTATGTCCCATATTCTCAATGTAGTTTCGATTGGCAATATACCAACAAATAATGACATGAACCAAGATGAAGTAACCAATGTCACAGGAGGTAATCTCGTTAAAATCTTGTCTTCAGAAAGGGTCTCACCATCAAAATTTTTACCCAATACTTGCCACAATTGCGGGATATATTCTTTGACGCACAACATCAACACCCCTTGATCGGTATGTACCCCTTCTAAGTTTTCCAGGTGGACATTGGGGATGATTTTTTCTGTTAGTATGACCAACATCCAGAAGGATTTTTCCTCATTCAAAAACAATAATAAAAGACCAGCTATAAAGTTCAATGATTGACAATATCCGATTTTTGGGTTGTAATGGGCGAATGCCACCAATACTTTTCTCAATGATACAATAAGTGGCGGGTCTAGTACTTGGCTTGAATCTTCGGAAGGCATTCTGTCTATATTGTTGAAATATACGTTGTCTGGAAATGTCCTGTAAAGATCTCTCTCGATCACATCTTTATACTTGTTGGTCGTTTCATTAAGACTTCTCTCGTACACCCCTTTCTTCATTTTCTCAGCCCCACCGGCATAAAAGAACCATGCTTCTCCTCTCAATGATGGTGGGAACCCATTTTTTCTGATCATCTGTTTGGTTTTTTTGGATTTTGGAGGGAATGCCTTAGTTGATTTCATTAGATGTTTCCATTTGTGTTCTATATTTTCATCAATGTGAGGCTTAGAGTCTCCTTGTAGTTTGAACCCATAGTCATCTATCAGTATTTCATCTTCCGTATCTTCAGTATATATGTCTATCACTTCCATCGTGTCAATGATCTAAGTATGGGTTGGAGAACATCATGAAATTCTGTAATCGAATCTAAGATATTTTCTTTTTTTTTTTCCTTTCTTTGTTTTACTAATGACAGTCGTGTGTGGGTATAACCGAATTTAGCAATTTTCCAGACAATGTTTCACATTCCCCAATGTACAACACAATTAACAAATAGTATTACATTTTCTTATAAATATTTCATACAGTCGTCTAAATGCTACACTATCTGATAGTACTACTCATAGTATTATTGTTATTTTTTTTCTTTGTTCCTGTTATTCTTTGAAATCACAATAGCAAATTGGTCTGGGGCGAAGAACAGTGGCTGTAAATAAACTGTCGTGATTTCTCTTACTTTTTTTTTCTTCCTTTGCGCGACAATGCAATTTGAAAGCTTTACTAAAAAAACAAAGGGCATTTTGCTAACCAATATCCCCTAGTTGAGATTATTATTCCTAGTCAGACAAGATGTATTGGAAGAACACATGGTGGCAGGGTACGGTGTACCAGTCATGTCGAAATAGTATACTACCCGAAGGTATGATAATAACAAAGGCTATTAGTGGATTTCCGGTGTCGTTTATTTCCCAAGCAGTTTATCAACCCATTTGTTATGAGGATAGTGTTCCCGTAATGAATACAAATGTTGGCTTTGTCATGGATAACTTTGTCCCTTCACTTCCCATAGTGACAGAAAGTTGGTTTGAGTATACCCGAGATTCAGTACGAGGATCATTTGCATATAGTTTTGTGTCCATCATTTATGCCATATCAGTACTGGCGGTGATTATTTGGTTTTTGACTATATTTGTCTTGACCAATTATACAATCAAACCATCTTGGTTGTTGAAAACAAGTACTTTGTTATCCTCGGTGTATATTATAGTGGTTGTGATTAAGTCGATATTAATATTGCACGATCAACAACGAGACGGGTATCTACATGGAACCAAACTCCTTGATGAAATAAACAACTACAATCCAATAAATATAATCGATCTAATAGTGGTGTTTTTGTTACAGATTAATCAAGTGCAAGTTTTGATGAGGATTTTCCAGAGACAAAAGGATAAGAGAATGACATTCTTTGTCGGACTAATAGCTTCATTAACTTCACAAGTGATTTGGGGAGTTTCACAGTTCTACAATTTTGGAAGAGATAGTGATGCTGGAGATATTTTACCTGCATTCATTTATTTGGTCAGAATAGCAATGGCGTTATGTTATGCGGCAATCATTACGGTGTTTTTCATTTCCAAGATACAAGTGATTCTAGCCAACAAGAAGATCTGGTTATTAACGTTGTTGACATCGATTTTGATCTACAGTCCCGTGGCATTCTTCATAGCCGATGTTTCGAATGCTTTTGTTTACGAATTATCAGAAATATTTTCTGTGGTGAATTATGTGATTGGCGTGGTTATCCCTTGGGAATGGTGTAATAAATTCAATCTTATCATGAAGGCCAAAGAAAAGGAAGGTGTGCTTGGTAGAAGATTTTACGAAGACGAGTTGTACGAATTGGACCGGTTTGAGTTGTTTGTCGAAGAACAAGTTCCAGACGACGATGATGAAGGTGGTGAAACACATCCTAACGTAGACGAGGAAGCTGGAGGCAATACTGCTTCTGATGAACAGGATAGACTCATACTCTCTGGTAGTAATGCTACCGAAGAAGGCACTCCTGAGGAAGAATCGTCACCTGCTGAGAAATTCAGACACGCGTTAAGCTTGACCAAGAAAACGTTCCTCACAATAACTGATAATATAATTGCTGCGGGTTTTGCAATACCAAGATCAGTGAGTGTTTCTACTCAGTCGCTAACTGGAAAACCAAAACCTGTTGGTGCGAAAGACTTTAGCACGACACAAGAAGTTGTTCCTGATTTCAATCCAGAAATGTTTCAACGAAGAAACAGCGAAGAGGAACGAATGGAATCAATGTCGGCCAACAATTTGGCTTCATTGGATACCAACACCAACAACAGAAGAAGAAATATATATGTCTATGCTAGAAAAGAAGTAGTTTTAGATATATCTAGTGACGAATAAAAATTTTATGAACCATTATTTATTTAATTTATCTATTTAATTTGTATCTGTTCCGATTTTTTCATGTCCTCTTTTTGCTATTTCAAGAGCAATTTCTTCGTATCCAGGGATATGAATATAATCAATTCCATTGTCCAACAATTTCTTATACGATGAATTGTTCTTGACAAAAATATCAGGCTCTAGCACACCAACGAAACATGTAGTGATGCCTTTTGTTTGTAAAATCCTATCAACACATGGCAAGTTTCCACTTAATCTCAAAGAGCAAGGCTCCATGGTTGTAAAAATTTCCGTTCCCTGGGGGACTTCTTTTACACCATTGTGTGCTGCAAAATATTTTTCTAATGCACATTGTTCAGCATGAGTATTTCCTGGTAATTCACGGGAATGTCCAGTAGATAATATCTCTCCATTATTCACCATCACACAACCAACGTTGAATTGAGTTTGGGTTTCCCCACATTTTTCAGCTTGTTCAATTGCAAGTTCCATAAATCTTCTACTTGGTTCTACTGCCCATTCAGGATATTCTGTTTTATAACTCCATGATCCATCATCTGCTTCATATTTATAAGCATGGAGCCATAAGTCTAAGTCATTGGAACCAGGATCAGAATACAATGGTAAGCCAGTTATTGGACATATTTCCTTCAATAGAACTTCACCATCACCTTCAGGATGTATCCATGAAGTTGCAGGTTTTGACTTTCCAATCAAATCCAAACTCTTCTTGACGTGTTCAAAATCGGCTTCGCCATCCTTACCCAAGTTTTTACCCCAAATAAATTCACTGGAATATATTGGGTCATTGGCAATTGGATGTCCGAGATATTGTAAATGAACTCTTATTTGATGGGTTCTTCCAGTTAGTGGGAAACATTTGACAACCGAAGTATTGGTAATTGGATCATAGGAGATCCTCTGGAATGATGTTTTAGCCTCTTTACCATTCTCAACATCAACCACATTCAATGTCACCTTTGGAGCTATGGTATTCAAAGGTTTATCAACCGTGATCCTTTCGACAGGGAACTTACCTTTAACTCTAGCAATGTACTCTTTGTGTACATTCCTATCTCTGATTTGGGTCATCATGTCATTGGCGCCTTTCGACAGCTTACCCAAAAACATCAAACCTGAAGTTAATCTATCCAATCTGTTACAAGGGTGAACTGTCTTTCCTAACTCATGTTGAAAAATCTTGGTAATGGTATTGTATCTGTATCTTCCAGTTGGATGGACAGGTATTCCGCTTGGCTTGTCAATAACTACTAGATCGTCACTCTCATGAACAATCTTAATTTCTCTCGAGGTAACTGGAGGCTCACGTCTATAGTTTCTGTGGGAAATCAAATCACCGTTTTTCAAAACAGTTTCCAAGTTTGCTGTTTGGGAGTTGACTTTCACTTGTCCGGAATCAACAACTTGTCTGTATATTTCAGCAGAACGATCTCTGAATTCATCAATAAACACGTCAATCAATTTTCTATCTATCCATCGTAATTTGCAATAGGTTAAATAGGTGAAATAATATGGGGTAACACGACGTAATCTCCCTTCAATTACATACTCTGCACCTTCTGCTTCTTCTTCATGGATGGTCTTGACATTATTACCATCTTCACCATTGTTTATATTATGTTTATCTATATCCTGTTGACGTATTCTGAAACCTTGAGAATCGAGTAATTTTGCAGGACGACTGCGTTGCGTTGGGGATGCTGCTCGTTTCATTCCTGTCGAAGATTGGGAAGACATGGCTCTAAAAAATTTTAAAACAGAACTCGTATGGGTTTTAAATAATACCATTCAAAGGAAAATAGGGACGAAAGGACAAGGTGTTCTTTGTATCGCCTGGTATGAAGTGTATTTTCTGTGTTGATCTGGGAATGTAATTTGATGATGATCTTTTGGAGAATCTGAATTTTTCAAGTCAAAGATTTTCTGAACTTCGCATTGTTTCACCAGTTGCCAACAGCTAATCTAATAACACACTTAGTGTGACGGGAAAAGGCGATTCTTTTCGGCATTTCAATAAGAATAGCATTTGGGGTTTCTCTCCGTTTTTCGACTTTCACAATATTCATTTTCCATATAGTGGTATAATTTTCGATGTACTGCCAATTTGCCAGAATAAGTATGGTATTTCATTATAAATTGGACCTAAAACTGTTGCAAAAACAAATTCCAAGCTTTACACTAATAATTCAATTACTATCTGGTACTTTGATTTTGAAATATAAGTACCAGATAGTAATTGAATACACTGATCTCTAATCTGGCAGTGAATCCCAATAACATCTTTCATACTCGATGAAAGTCCCCTCCTTTATTGTCCTCGTAAATAGCTCGTAAGTGTAGTCTTTTTTGTCGTAAAAGGCGTTTATTCTGTTTATACATCCATGCAGTCCCAAAGTGCCTAAATTTATTAAAGACTTCCAAATACTTCAGTGAGATTTCGTCAGTACCACAAGTTTATACTAGATGGCGTATTTCTTTACAATATATAATCGTTGGTAATACAATCCTTGCCATCAAATAATTCCTTTTCAAAGAGTTCCTTCAAAGTAGAAGAACACCTTCCCATCAATTGTTCTCTACATAGAAACGCTGAACCAACAGACTTTATTCGAAGGACCAGTTTGAATACAAATAGAGAAAACCCCAATCTTAGAAGATAATTGCTATTTGTACATCTAGTCGTGTGACGTCCAATTCACATAATTAGAGTGGCAAAATGATTCCTAGACCCGTTGATTTTTGACCACAACTTAAGAAAAGTTGAAATGATTATCATTTCGTCTAGAAAAGCTAAGCATAATACTAATTGTAAAGATTATAGACGTGTTTGATCCTCAAAACTCACTATTAACGAGAAAGAATTTCCTCAACAATAATCACCCAACCAATCAAACCACCAAACTGGCTGGAATTCAAAGATCACCGGTGACTCTTACAATATCCAACTTATTAGATTTCCAAAAGAGGAAATATTCTCAATAATTTACAAGTATGAAAATCTTCATAAATGCAATTAATAATTTGGTGATCATAAATTTTCGGAAAAGAAACAAAACAAAACAAAACAAAAATCATGCAGTTGCACGACTTGTATAAGGCCACTATAGGAGTAATAATGGCACCTTTACGATATATAACCTGAAGGGTTGCCGGTTGCAAAATAAATAGAGATAAACAACCACTATAGTTATATAAGTTTATAATAGTGGTTATGACTTGTACTATTTAAATAGAGACTAGTTTTTCACGTAAAGTAAAATATTTTGTTTTATTTCTTGAAAAGTGGATTAAAAATGTATGAAAAAAATTTTTTTTTTATGACTATATAACACAACTAAGCAGAAGAAGAACAATCTCTAGCAATATGACCAACCTTACCACAAGTATAACAAGTTTTAGCATCACCGGAGCTCTTACAGTCACGAGCATAATGGTTTGGACCACCACATTTGAAACAGTTGACACCAGTGTTTTTAGATTTTGGTTCTGGACAGTCGTTTGATTCGTGACCAGATTGGTGACAGTTGTAACAGAGTCTTTCGGTTTGTTCACAGGCGGCGGCAATGTGACCTAATTGACCACATTTGTAACAGCTACGTGGACCTCTGTTGAATGAACGTTGTTGACTTGACATTATTTCTTTAGTTTGGGGATATCTTAACCTGTCTATTAAGTGGTTTTGTAAAGTAGAAGAAAAATTTTCACTGCATTTTTTTTCGTTCTCTGTTTCATTGATTCTCTCTGTTCGAGATCGAGGAATTTTTTTTTTTTGTTCTGTTCAATTGAACACTACACCACCAAATACGCCAAATACACTAAGGGCACTATTTGTCAAACCCCCCAAAAAAAGACGCACACACATTAAATCATACAATCGTACAATAATTACATTACACAACAATTAAATTTTTTTTTTCATTTCTTTTTTAGTTTCTACCCCACGGCAAACCAATTACACTTACACATACAGACAACTACAACAACAACAACTATGCAATATCCATATTTGATCTCCAGAGTACTTGATCCCCTTGTTGGTATAGGTATTGGTGTCTTGTCATACTACTCATATGAGCAAAGAGTAGGAAGAGAACGAGGACATTCGTTGAACGAATTATTGATTAGGAAATACACACACTTGGAAAAGAAGAAAACTTTCTAAATAGTCGATTTGAATTTATCTAGGATTTCTTTGGCTCTATTCTCATCGTTGACGTCTTGTAATATAATTTGATATATCTTATCCCACGAAATTGTAGCTGGAACGACTTCTGGAACGACCTCTTCTAATGCCACTGCCTTTTCTTCTTGTTTTACCACTTTTGGTGCAGAAACCATACAATTGAATGATCTATCTTCCAAGGTTGACAACACGGTCGAGTCTTGCACAACTTTAGATTTAACCAACAATTTCAAATCAGCTGGGGTCACTCCTTTCAAGGCATCGACCGATTCAATTAGCTTCACTTTGACTTTATAAATGGTATAATTAACAGGAATACTGGTTAATCCAGTTTGGAACTTGAAAGGTGGCTTAATAGATTTGAAACTTAAATCGACAGTGGACACTTGCACGCTCTTTCTTTCAACAGCAGGAAACTTGTATGTGAATTTCGGTAAACTTGGACCCAACGATTCCAACTTGTTGTAATCTTGAGTTGAGTTGAACTTACTCAAAGGTTCACTCTTGGATAATTGCATCAATTCTAGATACGTATCAATGAATTGTTTCTCACTGGAGATGTTACTAACGGTAGTTGTAGACATGGTTGGTTTCGCTTGCAATAATAGTCGTCGTGTTGCTTTTAGATTGTCACTTTCTTTTCTTCACTAATTTTTTTTTCTATCTCTCTGTTTTTCAGAGGCGCAACAAAAAAAAAAATCATAATCTCAACCCAACCCAACTTCAACCCAACCCTTTTTCCTTTGTCTCAATACCGAACCCTGACCTCCCGATGAGTTTTTTCACTTCATTCAAAAACAAATACACACCATTGGGTCAAAACCCCGATGGGGCTCCCTTACCACCGCCTGTTACCCAACCTGACAGTAACTCCAATTCATTAAAAGCCAAATTACAGAAATTAAACCCTTTTAGATCCCAATCGGTCTATTTACAAGACGATGAAAATTATGTTACATCCGACCCAGGTATGCTTGAATTGCTGAGATGGGACCGAATGCTCATCTTTGCCTTATGTTTTGCAGGGTCCGTTTGTTGTTATTTGATTTGTATCTTTTTGTTTCCCGTGTTATCATTAAAGCCTAGGAAATTTGCCTTACTTTGGTCAATTGGATCAATTTTGTTCCTTGTTAGTTTTGGGGTCTTACAAGGTTTTCAAGCGTATATGGTACACTTGTTCCTGAGCACAAGAATTATATTCACTGTGGTCTTTAGTGCCAGTATTATTTTGACTATTATCTCGAGTGTATCCTTGAAGAGTACGTTGTTGTCCATATTGTTTGCAGCAATTCAATTACTTGCCGCAGTATGGTACGCTGTTAGTTATTTCCCATTGGGAAGACAAACGTTAAGTTTGGCAGGAAATGTTGCTAGAAGTCAAGTGGATACATGGATAAGTAATTAGTTAAACTATCAAAAAAAAAGAAAAAAATTTATACATTCTCTATTGAATATAAAGTTCGATAAACTCATCTTTTTCAAAGTCTGGAAATGCGGATTGTAAACCTTTCTCTACAACTTTAACAATTGCTGGGTTAGCACTGGCATCGTTCTTGGATGTGTTGGATAATTCGATAACCTTATCTCCTATCACTTTCAATTTCTTAGAACCATCTCTATTTAAGACCTTTTCCAAGTTCTTGACAGCTTGCAATGCCAAAACATACTTTCCTTGTAACAAATAAATCTTGAACAAAACTTCCCAAGTCAATCTCAAATTCTTACCTTCTTCGATCAATGGTTTAAACAACACAAACAATGCTTCTAAAATATCCTTCTCAATCAAATCATGGTACAATTTAATACCGAATGGATCTGAATCATCCTTTTCACTCTCCACTTTGTTAGCAAAACCAGCTCTCTTCTTATTCATTTGTGCCTTTTGTTTCTTTTGTTTTTTATTATTCTTCTTGAGTTTGACATCTTCTTCTTCGCCGTTCTCGGTAGCATGTTGCTTTTGTTCATTGTAAATTTCAAAGTATAAATCAGCCAATCCTTTTAAAGCTCTGGTATATATTGGAGTTGAATGGATTTTATCTTCCCATTTCAATGTATCAATGTAATCTCTAGGTGTACCACGTCTTAAACAATAGGAATGGAAATCGTATTGATCATTATAGAAAATATCAAAGTTCTTAACAACTGCGTGGAACCTCTTTAATGCCAAGCCTCTGTAAATGTCAACATTTTCAGAAAGTTCCTCATTTTCTTCCCCATCTTTCAATTCCTTTTGGTATTGATGATAAATTCTCGCATATGCTTCAGCAGACTCAACCAAGATCCAATTCACTTGCATGGTATGTAAATCCTTACAACCATTGACAGCATCCTCGTCCAATTTGGTGAACAATGAAATACAGTCAATAGCTTCATCCACTTTGTTGGCACGCAACAAGTATTTTGTTGCCTTGGAGTTAATGAAACGATCCTGCAAGTCCAATAATCTACCTTCATTCATGATTTCGCTGGCTTTTTCCAAGTCACCTTCGTGTTTGACAATTCTGGCCTTGATGATGTACAATTCCACTAAGGTTGGAGAATGTTTGATAGCAGAATCAATATGTGCCAGGGCTTGTTTCAAATCGTTCTTGTACAAGTAGTGTTGGGCAAGGTAGTAGTTGGTCCAAACTTTGACGGTTGGGTTCATCAATTTTGGTACATCGTTTTCATAGAAATCCAAAACGATAGATTCAATAATTTCTAGTTTTTTAGGATTTTGGTATAATGGTTTCATGTTGACAAAGGTAGCTGGGACACCACGAAGCAATTGAGGAATAAGATAATCTCTGGCTGCTTTTTCAAATAACGCACTACCGGATGGTAAAAAGGTCAATGGCAAAAACTTTGGAGGATCTGAACGAGGATAGAATTTGCTTAACTTTTGGTACAACTTGAATCTCAATTCTGCTGGTTTGTTTGCGGTCTCCAATGAAGTTTCCAACAAAGTGTAATAGGAATGGTTGTCCGGGTTTCTTTTCAACAACTCACGGTAAACCAATGAAGCTTCCTTCTTTTGGCCCAAGAGTAATAAATACTTAGCCTTGTATTCAAGGAAGGATAATCCATCTCTTATGCTATCTTTGTCGTTCTCCAAAACTTCCAATGCTTTGGCAAAGTCTCCCAGTTCTGAGATTAATCTGTTTTTGTATAAAACACATTCATTGTGTTCGTACATATCACTTTCATTCAAATGCTCTTTAATAATGTCTTCGATCTTAGTCAAGGTACCGACTGCGGAGGCATAGTCTTTGTTCAAATGATGGGCAACAGCCACACCAGTCCAGTTGGCTCTGTAACCTGGAGCATGTTCCAAGTATTGTTGTCTACTGTCTTTCAAGTTTTTGTAGTCTCTATTCTGAACTTGCATGAATGACAAATCTCTCAAGATGGCTTTGTTGGATGACCCATTTTGAATTGCGGCAGATAACCACTTTGAAGCTTGGACATAGTCTTCATTGGCTCTATAGTACAAACCAATCAAATGATCAACCAAGGCATTATTTGGATCCTTGGCTTCAGCTCTACTAATGTAAGATTGGGCATCTTCTTTGCTTCCATTGGTGTGAAATATGATACACCCTTTCAAGGCTAACGATTCAGCATGGCCAGAATGTTTTTTTAAATTTGCATCAACTAATTTAAGTGATTTCTTGTACTGCTTAGAATCGTACAAGGACAATGCCTCTCTAAAATTGCTATCTTCCTTGGAAGTAAAGATCGGACTTCCTTTCTTTGTCACCATTTCGCTTGTTGTTCTTCCTGGGTTTGTAGTCTTGTGGTGACTGTTTGATAATACATAATTTCCAGGAATCTAATCAGACTTCCTAAAAGAAAAAGAAAAATTTTCTGAGTGGAAAACTGTTTCCATGCGCACGACTGTCTGGTGGTGGTACAAGTGGTAGTGCTCGTGAACTGGCTGGTGCTGTTGGTATTTTTCCATGCGCTCCCTTCCACGCCTCCACCCCTTCTAAGTTATGGATTGCAGATTTGCCATTAAAAAAAAAAAAAAAAAAAAAACAAAAAAGAAAAATTGGAAACAGGGTTTGTTTGTGCCTTGTGATGCAGTATCAACTTCAAAGCTGTGCTAACTATTCCTAAATATACTGTTATGATGGATCCAAACGAACCATTCAATCCAGAGTTCACACAGGACGGTGAGAGAAGAATTCGCACGAAGGTTGCCTGTGATTATTGCCGTAAAAGGAAGTCCAAATGTAATGGGGAGCAACCATGTGCCAAGTGTATTACTAGAGGCAGGAACTGTGAATACAATTATGTTCCAAAAGAAAGAAAGAAGAGGGAACGTAAACCAACTAGTAGTTCAATTAAGAAGAAACAAAGCAATGAAAGCAATGAAAGCATTCAAAAGTTGACAACGAGGATCGGGTCCCTTGAGAACTTGTTAGGTAAATTGATAACTCGGTTGGGCCCCACGGAACAGCTTGCTTTTGCAAAAGAATTGAATAATGTCGCAGATGCTGACCACGATGAGAAAGACAAGAGTTCGGGAGACTCGAGTGACATGGACGATGATGACGATAACAAACATGA
Organism: Candida neerlandica; assembly: GCA_030557875.1. Classification (NCBI taxonomy): domain Eukaryota; kingdom Fungi; phylum Ascomycota; class Pichiomycetes; order Serinales; family Debaryomycetaceae; genus Candida; species Candida neerlandica. Next base: position 76,195 of record JANIWD010000022.1, read on the forward strand.
GGACGAAGAAGAGGAAGATGAAGATTGCGGAGAAGGATACAATACCGACTCCACTGATGACGAAATCACCGTTGCTAAACCTGTAACAGATCCTAAGCAGTTAAAAGACATGATGGCACCAGCTGAGAATGGTTGCTTGACTGCGTCGAATATCAAAAAGCGCTTACTTCAGTATTTTGGATCACATGCTTTGTTTTATTCAATCTCTGCCAGATCTTTGGATTGGTTGAAGTCGAGAATTGAGAATAGCAATTCGACGAACGTGAACGATATTTTTGCACCTTTGAAAAATGTACCATTAGCCTTGAATGATGCTGTACAAAAGTCAACCACTTTATTGAATAAAGAAACTCCCGCTATAATTGATAAGAAGTTATATTTTAGTGTTGATGACAAGATGTTGATTTTCGAAATCCTCGATAAGTACTATAATACATTGGCGCTTGCCCCATTTTTGTGTGAGGTTTCTTTAATTAGAGAACTGTTCCACAAATATTTCTATGGGGTTAGTAAAAATGATGAAACTATTATCAATGCCATAACTCACAGTGACTTACTTATTATGAATATTTCGGTGGTGTTATGTTTGGCAAGTATACCCGAAGGAGATGTGATTGAGCACCTTCTATATCCAAACTTGTCTTCCAAATCGATAGTCTATTTGCAAAATGAGATGTTGAATAGGATGTTTGAGAATGCTATGGATTGCTATGATAAAGTTTCTCGAGTTTGTGAAGGAGTGAGATCATTGATGGGATTAGCATTGCTTACGCTTTATGTTGAGATGATTTATGTGACCGATTTTCATATCAACTATACTATTGCCAGCATATTGATTCGATACGCAAAGGAAATAGGTATTCACAGAGTGGATTCCTTGGATAAAACCAATGAAATTGATGCGTGCTTGAAGAGAAAGCTCTGGTGGTTCTGTGAATATATTGGGATTGAGATAACTTATAAAAGTGGAAAGCCTATGTTGATTAATATGGAAGATGTAACCACATTAACGGAGTCGGACACAGAAAGTTTCATGTCTATTCCAACTACATTATTTTTCAACGATAGTTATTTGAAGAATGCAAACGATATTGTGACCAATAGCAGAATTCATGGGGTGCATTATTATTTTGCTTACTTTATATTGATGTTGTCAAGAATAAAGAGCAAAGCCTATAATAAAATATATTCCAAGCTACCTTCGAGTATAAATGTGCAAGGTTTGTTGACATTTGTGAATGAAATTAACGATGATTTGAAGATTATGAACAAACTTATGCTACCTGAGACGTCGCCGATAAAGAAATCAGATTCAACTACCGAGTTTCTGGCACATGCCTTTTCATGCGATGAATCGCTATTTAATTATTATGTTTTGCAAATAAAATTATCATATTTTGCTCATTTGTTGGCTGTTAACAGAGTTCCGTTCGTTAAGAATTTTGAAATCAAAGACGAGAGGTTGTTGACTTATGGAAATTTTTCTCTCACAGGGGCCAGAAAAATGCTAGAGACTGTTAAAGACATCGAGTCGTTGAATATCCCAACCCGATTATATTCGACGTTGTTATTTTACCCTATGGCTGCATTTTGCAGTCTACTTGGAAACTGTTTGGTTTTCCCCAAGGATTTTAATACTTTGGATGACGCAATTCTAATATGTGAAGCGGCAATATCATTTTTCACGCTGAAGGGTACTCTGGAAAGAATGGATACAAAGAGGGCTATGTATGATATTTTGACGAGATTATTGCTCCGTATCCTTATTGATTCCATGGACAAACAATTAGGAGTTGATTTATACGAAAAAGTACCACGTTTGCAATATCATATATCGTCTATGTTTACGTTATTTGCAGATTTTTTTGCCAACGGAGAGCAACAAGTATTTAATTTGATTCCCGACAATCCCAACAGCAACGCTTCAACTCCAACAAATCACAAAAGCACAACTAGTGATGCAAGCAGATTTAGTACTGCAAGCAGCGCCACCATTGTTGAACATGACAATATTAGTGAGAATCGAACGCCTTTCAACACCACTCCTGGGTTGAACTTGAATAATGAGAATATGATGTTGATGAATGGTAACTATGATTTATTCAACAATGTGGATATCGAGTCTATCATCAATGATGATATATTTAACAGTATGGTGTTTAATGAATTGAATGATTTCCCGGTTACATTCAATACGGGTAATAGCCGCACTGACAATTTGAATGACTTTAATGGGACGGGTATTTAAAGCGGATAATAGTTTTTTTAGCCGAAACGGAGATTTACCCGTTATGATTACATGGATAAACAATTTACAGTATCACCGCAGGTACGAAGTGGGAAACTTAAATCCGTCATCCAAGAAAATATCCTACATGAACGTCAAAGCTTGTTGATAGTTTTTTTTTATGTATTTCAGTTTTTACTATTTTCAATGTATATCTTTTTTTGTTTTGTTTCGGAGTCATTCAGTGTGGTGCACAGGTCTCGTCTGGGGAACGCCATGCCAGTAATGCTTTACTATTTTTCCGAAAGCAACTATTATACTATTCAACATGGCAACCGTATAATTAAATACACAGCCCTTGTCCCTCAGGAAATAATTAAAAAAAAAAATGAACTACATATACGGTCTGGTAATGTCTTACTATTAAAAGTAGCTGATGCGGCACAAACTAAAACAAATAATAGAGCTGATATAAAATATCGCGGGATATTGTTTGACACACACACAAAAAAAAAAAAAATCAAACATGTGCACTACCACCGATCCCTATTTGGGAACATTTTTTTTTTTTTTTTGAACCATTACATTGAGACTGAAGTACCACAAGATCGTGAGTCTGGTTGCACGAATTGTAGAAAAGCTTATCCTTGAAACCTGATAATCTATACACAAGATATCTTTAATGACATGATAATAACATTGAAAGATTTTAACAGCATGTAGAAGGGATCGGTGGGAATGATAACTTTATTCTTATTTAGTTTATCCCGTGAATTGATATGGAAATATGGATGAGTCGTGTATTATTCCCAAAGATCTTTTCTTTTTTTTTTTTTTTTTTTTTGCTCTTTCTCCCACTCTAAGCCTCCACTGATATATATATGTATATATATTTCTTGAAGCGAATACGCACATAATTTCAAATTCTCAAAAATTTTCCGTATTCCACAGACCTTATGTTGGTTCCCCCAGTACAAGCTTTTTTTTCGTTTTAGGATCCAATTCTAACAATTTACTACCACCTATTAGACATCCATCTCAGTCAATCAAGATAATGTCGTTCGATGATTCTACAATGGCTGAATCTGGGAGCGAGAACCACTCAGATAAATATTCAAACCAGATTGAACTCACGGGTAATGATCCAACCGATACCAACAGAAAGCGAATCCGTGTTGCCTGTGATAATTGCCGCAGGAAAAAGATAAAATGCAATGGTACCTTCCCATGTACCAACTGTCTCCATGTTCACGATGAATCAAATTGCCACTACACGGAACGACCAGTCAAGAAAATGAAATACAACAAGGAAAAGATGGTGATTAATGGGAAAAAAAACAAGGACCCTGAATTGACAACTGTAAATAAAACTGCAAATAAATACAAATCAGGGGATGTTGAGTCGAGACTAAGTGCGATTGAAAACACATTAGAAAAGATGATTAGAATCATGGAGAGACAGCTGGCGAAGGAATTTCGTGAGAATGGCGGGAACAGCCGGGATACATCCGATGACGAACAGGACAGTCGAGATTCTACAGCAGTACCCAACTACTTGCAAAGCCCCAAAAAGGATAACATGGATGATCTAGTACAACTAAGAAACTGGGATGAGTTTGTCGGTACACATTCGATAACTTGTATTTTTTCAAAGGACTCATTAAGTTGGATGGAGAGAACTCTTGGGGATTACGGTGCTGAGTATATTACACCAATAAGAAATTTGCCTTTGGTGTTTTTTTCAGAATTGAGACCTTATATATTAAAATGGGTGGATCCTCCTGTTGTTGATAAATACCAGAGAAAGAAATTGCTTGAAACTCCATTTCCAGTTGACCAAAAGTTGATTACTGCTTTGATAGACTTGTATTTTGAAGAAACCAGTATTGTTAATACCATAGTGGAAGAATCTAGGATTAGAAGCTTGTTTGCCAGTTATTTTAACAATTTTAAGGTGCAAGATACTCGAAAAAGAAGGAAGTTCAAGTTGTCAGAATTGTTGTCGATGACTTGCATTTTACTTATTGCGTTGACTTGCCGTACTGAGGGTGGGTTTGACAATGATTCACCAAAATATCCAGAACAGCACTCTGCCGCTGGGGCTGAATTAGATAATTATAGTCTCACTATTTTTCTGGAGCTTCAAACGACATTGTTTGACGCTGCTATCTATTATTACCACCGACTTTCCGTAGTTAGTGAAGGAATTGAAACTGTGGAGGCATTGTTATTGTTGATAATATGTATAGAATCCAACTGGTTGACTAGTTTTTTCAATCATATTCCAGTAGCTGTTGTGATTCGATATGCACAAGAATTGGGATTGCACCGTGCAGATTCATATACAAATTTACCGTTAAAGGAACAAGAACGGAGAAGGAGGGTCTGGTGGTTTTGCTATTTCTTTGACATTGAATTTTGTTTCAAATCTGGTAAACCTCCGATGATCAACTCCAGTGATGTAACAACAAACAGTGACGAAGATTTGTTGCAATTTTTCAAAAAATCAAATGTTGAAGCATCAGCATCAGCTCCGATGTCTTCGGTTTTCCAATCAATTGTTGATCAAGTGTTCAGTTCTAGTTCGGTGAGATCTTCTATGGGTTTGGATATATTACGACAGATTCAATATGGAGGATTTGTCAACAATCCACTTTATTTCCATTTCAGTATTTTGTTGTTGTCCAAAATAAGATCAAGCTCATACCACGAATTATTTGTTGCTTCCGTTCAAAAAAAGAGTTTTAATGAAATATCTAACACATTGGAAAAATTGAATGGAGAAATGATGGAATTGGCGTCGCATTCTTCTGAGGCAATTAAACCAAGGTTTCATAACGACCCTGCTTTCCAAGTATTTGAGTCTGATAATTCTATAGCACGAAGGGAATCTATTCTTGCTTTCAAGCTATCATACTTCTGCCATTTGATGATTATCAATAGATATCCTTTTATGGTTGTTACCAATGATTCACATTTGGACGATAGAGTATTACAATACCGAAACCTTACTTTGGATTCAGCCAGAACCATACTTTTGTTAGTCAAGCATTGGGATAAAGATAGCTCCTCATATCTTTTCTTTAATTGGGCAGTATATTTCCCTGTGGCTGCATTTCTTGTAATATCTGCTGCTATTTTGAATCATCCCTTGCTAGACGAATCGCAAAGAGATTTGCATTTATTGATTGATATAGCGTTATCGTGCTTCCGTTCGATCAATATTTGGGAGAATAGGACACTTTTCACAAAGAATAAGAAAGATACTTTTGGCAATAAAGTAGTTCCTATAGAATTAATTATCAGGTTGATGTTAAGAGTTGTTATCAAAGTGTATGAAACCAAGACAGGTATAACAATTTTGGAAGGTAATGACGACTTGAAGAAGTATCTCGATGAAGCCCAGGTAAATTTTCCAGATATTTTCAAAAACCACGAAGAGTTCACTTCACAGATGGTTCAAGTGGTGGGTGCATCGCCGTTTGGAAGTTCTGGGGACCAATACACAAACAAAAGAACCGAATCAAGTCCAAGAAGCTCTATGGGTTATAGTGCCAAGTCGCCAAGTTATAACCCTTCGTTGTGTAATATTATTAACAATGACGTCAATACCAATGGTGTCCTCCCTCCTCAGCCTACAGGAAGAAATTTGAGTACCGGTAGCGCCAACTACCAAGGTAATAGACCAAGTTCAACTGGACAGGATCCTCCTCCACTGGCCAATGTGATGCTACATGAGTATTTAGAGAATGACGGGTTACTGATTCCTTTTAGTCAATTTGAAAATTTACCCAATTTCTTCTTTGATAACAATTTAGGTGTATAGGATGAAACAATCCCGTATGTATTTGTTTATGTTTTGTTTTGTTTATCTTTCTGGCCTATGTATATATCCGAACTCCGTTAGTGAAGAACGAAGGGGGTTGATATTATTTTAATTCTTATATCGGATATTTTGCAACTATAAACGATGTTTCATGACCGGGATTATCGCCTCCCCTATTATTTTCTCCTCGTTGTTAGTACACCTGTACACCCACTTTACTCCTATTTTTTTTATTGTTGTTGTTATCACAGAATGTTGATCATGTATCATTCTTACCGCACTATACGGTGAGAGAATACAACCTGGAAAATTGTATTTAAATATTTCATATCGCATGTCGTAATTTCTCTCTCTATCTACCTTACTGCCTCTCTCAATCTCCCTTTATGTTTATGTGTAAATGTTTATCTGTACATTTAGTATTCGCCAAATGAAAATTAAAAATGGCCACAAACACATAAACGAAACACAAATACAAAAATACAAAAAAAAAACATCAGAGAATTGATAAACGACCTAAAGAAAAATAATAAAGAAAACAATCCCAACAATATTAACAATTAACAAACACACTTGATTTAGAAAAGAAAACCATCGAAGAAAGAATACCCGAGAAATATGTAATTCGTGTAATAATTCCAAAAAAAAAGTACAAGATTTTAGTTTGAGGCAGTATTATGAACTCATTTTTGCATGAGCTACAGAGGGTGAAATAGCGGTTACGAGTGAAATATACTCGCTTATTCATACCAAATTTTACGAATTGCTTTTCAGAATTTGCAAATAATGGCGTTAAATTGCAGGATTTTTTGTAATGGGAGGACAAAAAGAATTCAAAAGATTCATAAAATTCAAAATATTCAAACAAAAAAATTTCAAGGATACAAGTATCTACCGTAATTGAAAAAAACAAAAACTCAGCCAAAAGGGATTATCATGATTTGATTCTTTTACTGTTTCTGTGTTTCTGTGTGTGTGTGCGCGTGTGCGTGAGTGCTTATAAGCCATGAAAGTGGCACACTAATGGAAGGGCCGGAACTCGAGCTGAAGTGTATAGATCGAGTGCAAACAAAATGAGTAATGTAACAGGCCATGAAACTAGAAGTGAAACACATTAAAGGTTAGAAAATATAAAGGTAACAAAGGGGACAAAAAAAAAAATGAAAATGTGGATCGATAGTTTAAATGTCTATATATCAAACAAACAAACAAAGAAAAAAAAAAATAAAAAATAATATTTAATCAACAGAACAGAAGAATTGACATGGAACGTAGACCAGAGAAGTTTATTTTAAGAAATTGACTACATAGCTCTGGGAGCATCCTGAAAGTCATTTCTTTTTAACAAGGTTTTGACATTGCAAATCTCACAATTTTTCTGTGTTTCCACTGTGTTCTTTTCTTTTTTTTTATGACGATTTAAGATGGAGGAGATTATTCGACTATAGTTAACAGGGATACCCATATAATTTTAGGGTATAAATTAGCTAGAACAAAAAACGATGCTTGCTATGTAGTTTCTAATGAAGTGCATGGAAGCATGCAGGAGTGATCTATTCTGCCGAGGGCGGAAATATATCTTAGAATTCTTGTTTTCCATTTTTTTTTGTTCCTTTTTCTAATGAAGTTGCTGAATTCTTGGTTGGTTTGTAATAAGCCATTATATTGATCCAAAGGACAAGTATAACCGATATAAAAGGGAATTGATGTTTCATGGTACGGGGGGATTTGTTTGTTGACATGGATACGTTTTCTGAATTTTTTTATCTTTTTGATTCCGAGCCGAGTCACATGTGTGGAAAGGAACAGCGCAAACACACACACAAAATCATTTATTCTCGGAATTTCCATTTTCATTTCGGTTTCTCGAAATAAAATTCACCCTTTGTCCACATATTTTTTAGTTATATGTACATTCTACAAGCAAGCCTAGTTTAAGGATGGAAGCGCCTGGCACAAAGAGGAGTAAGAAGAAAAAAAAAGGAGGTTGGATACACAAAAGAGAATAAGAAATATCATGATACAATTGTATCCCTCGTCGGTCACCTTCTCCGGATATCCTATCATAAGATGACCATAACTTCCACAGTGCGTCATAACCAATGTTTTTTTGCGTTTTTCTTTGTCTTTTGTCTTGTAGTTACTTTTTCTTGTTTTATTTTGCTTGCTTATCTTTTACTCTAAAGTTTGGAAACTTTGAACGAGCATGAAATTTCCCATACCAGACATATTGTACATTACATAACCCGAATTGCATAACAATCAAACGGCAATACTAAAAATGACAAGCATAGAAATAAAGGAGGAAAACTGTGGATCTTTGTTGCTTCTACAGTTCAAATAATAGAAAAAGAAAGATAAATGGTATCAGTTCGTAGTGTACGATCTAGATTCATAATGTTTAGGTCATATGGGGGTTTATAGGAGTTAATATTTTTTATTTTCTTTTTTTCCACCTACCCCTTTAGTTGCAATTATTTTTTTCATTAAGTTGCGACCAATACAAAAAAAAAAATAAAAGTATTAAGTATATTGTTTCTAAAGCTCACCTTTGTGCCAATCCAAAAAAAATAAAAATAAACTAAATAATAATAGACAATTAAATATTGTCACGGAGCTAAAGTATATATATCTAAACCAATAATCGAGATTTCCGGAAATATGACAAAACCAAATGATACAGTTTTTGTTACATAATATCTTGAATTGGAGCGGTAATAAATTGTGGCAAATGCAAGAACTATTTTAGTGCATATGCAGTCTGTATGTCATATTATAATACTTCTTGTTACAAAAGCTAAAAATTTTAGTGAAGCATTCTTTTTTCTTATTTGTATTTTTACAGTTTAGGTGCTCTTCACCCCCTTTTGGATTGTGCAGGGAGTAATTATACCTGCACATGCCAGCGGTTTAAGTTTATATACTGTACCCGATACTGAATTCTCGTAGTATTTAATTATTGCTAAAAACGAGCACCGCTAAGAAGTATTCAACGCATCGCGGATTTCCAGGGTTACCGCCAAACTAAAAAAAAAAAAAATCCGCAAAAATAAAACAAAAATTGCACCAATTGACATAAATTTCAAAAGAGCACAAGTTATCGTTTTAAAGTTGATTTATCCATCAAGGTAGAATTTTGCCGTCAGAAGGTTGTACATCTTCATTTTTTTTTTTTGGCGATTTTCATCTTTTCCTCTTAACTCCTCCTATGGTTTGTAAACTCCCAAAATTTCTGAGTTATGACACAAAAAGAGGAAAGCAGGTTTTGGAGGGCTGTCTTTTCGTCGTTGTGATGCTGCTAAATTGTATACAATAATAGGAAATGCAAACCAGATCTTCGCAATCTAAATATAGTATTGTTGAAAAAGGAAATGCATAAACTCTTACCTCACTTGGAAATACAGAAAAAGTTTATTATTCAAAAATAAAATCTAATCATTGATGGAAATACGTTCATATAACATGAATAGGTTAGACCAGGCATTCTATTGTATGGGTTCGTTTGGGCTGTAGAAAGATAGCCACAAAATGTTGCTCATGTACAATGGAAATATGACCTCAAGAGGTTAGACTCGCAGTTGTACTACTACCATTCTCTCCCCCCTCCCCCCCTCGAGAAACAATGAGCCAAGAATAGACCACAAATATAGCCTTCGTTATTGGTGTACTGTTTTCAATTAATTATCCAGCGAACCACGTAGTGCGCTGTTCTCGCTTGACATAGCAATTATTAGAGCCATACTTCAAGTTGGCTAAACAACTTAAATCTTTTAGATTATTAGAATAAATAATAACATTATCATTTCGATTTTTTTTCTTTTTTTTTGCACTGGAACTAAAATCCCCCACATATGCGAATTGTTATTGCTTTTGTGCGTTTTTTTTGAAACAAATCCTTGATAGTTGGAAATGTAACTGACGATAATTAAGTATGTAGATAACATAGAAACTTAGCCATTGGGTGTGATAAAAAAAAATTGAACGTGTCGCAGAATCGAAGATTAAAGAAGGGAACTTTTCAGATACTCTTGATGTAAAACGACAATTCGAACGATTTGGGACGAAAGAACTTGAAATTATGCAACAAGGTGAAATCGCGGCTGCGTCACTCCTACTACATGATGAATTGAATACAACAGTTGGGTAAAACATACCACCGATTTCGTTAAGCACAAGCAACACGTGAAGGCATCTGCTGTCTGTTTGTCTTGATAGTGTAGTATCTCTTACCAGCCGAAAATATTATTCCTAAATAATTACTCTATTCACAAGTTTTCCAAAAAAAAAAATTGATGTCGTCGTTTGTTGTTTCGGTTTTGATTCATTACTGTTCAACTTCCATTCTTTTTTGTGTATGACATGATATAGAATGTTGGATTTCCAGCATTCAAGAATATCTGTTAGGGTGTCTACCGTTCTGATAATATAAACAATATCTTGTTTCTCCTGTCTTAAAGTTGAGAAATCGCAATCAATGAAACGTTTATAAAACAAAAAGGAAAGGGGATAAGAAATCATTCATTTCGGCTCGAGTTGAATACATATTTTATGTTAATCATCAATTCCGTTAATTCAAGGTTCGTGAATGGGTTTTCATGGAAAAAGAAAAAGAGAACCTGGAAAATGGAAAATGGAAAATTGGAAAATTGGAAAATCTACAGGATCAATTGCAAGAAATCCCAAACAAAAAAGAAAAAAAAAAGAGAAAAAAACCAGACAACCACCAACTCTTCTTGTTCGTTACAATATTTTTCTCTTCCATATTTGTGTTCCCTGTTGCTTTACTTTCATTTAATTCCCCTACCATTGCTATTAAAACAATATTATCCAGGGATTTTTTTTTTTATGCATCGTTCCACTTTGAAGAGGTCCTGTATTAGATACGACACTATATTTTAAATTAGACAAAGCATTGAATAAGGTTAAGGTTTGGCTTAAACTTCTGGGCCCAGCAAAAAAAAAAAAGCCAAAAGAAAACACACTTACGACCAGAGCTATGGACCCACCTCTGGGTGTCTATTTTCATCATCAATCTGATGAGAATTCCCCAAATAAATCGCCTCAAGATAGTATGGCATCTGCCACTGTTCCTGCTGCGGCTTCCATTAATCCCAGTTCAAGCAGCAGCACCATTACGCAATCTACCGCGTCTTCATCCAGTGAAATCCCCATGCCGCCAAAGAAAAGGTCCAGGATCTCAAAAGCTTGTCAGCATTGTCGTAAAAAGAAAATAAAATGTGATGGTGGGAAACCGTGTAACAACTGCAAACAGTCCAATGGTGGAAACTGTATATACGAGGAGGACCCTGAGAAAAAACCAAAAGTACTCAGTAAGAAGAAGTCCAGCGTCTCAAGGAGCAAGACAAGCAAACATCAATCGATTAAAGGGTTAGATGAGAGATTGCTGAGAATCGAGGTCATGTTACATGATTTGACTACCGAGTTACACTCAACAAAAGCCAAGACTACGGTAGCTGCAAGCACGCTCTTGGGAGAGATACCAGAAGAGTCGGAACCAACTGAGTCAGAACCAGAAGAAACGGACCAGAACCCGGAAATAGAATCCAATGATTTGCGATCCTATGCAACCTCGCATGTATTTTCTAAAGAATCACTCAGAGGAATGTTGAAACCATTAGGAAAAGAAGAAGAAAAACGTCGTCAAGAAGATATTACCAATATGGGTGAAATTTATAATTACTATTCTCAGGCATTCCTTGATAGTGTATGTCAGCCGATTAAAGTTAGGCTAAAGAAAAGATTTGAATTAATGGATAGCATATTTGCTGACGCAAAGATTCCAGTTGAAATATTGGATGTCTATTATGGAAAGATTTTTTTCCTAAATTTGCTTATTGATCAAAAGTATATTAGAGGTCTTTTCGAGAAATATTACAAAGAAAAAAACCTACCGAATAGATATGTATTCACTTGGAGTGAATTATTGATCATGTCTGCTGCTGTGGGTATAAGTATCTCGAGGATTATTGACGAGCGAAACTTGGGGAAGACTGGAGCTTCGGAAGTTATCAATTCTTTGAGTGACCTAGAGTTGGTTGACATAAATTCCAAATGCTTCTATTCGATGATACTTTATTATAATAGATTGTGCTATGTCAGTGAAGGACTCTCAAGTGTCCAGGGGTTGGTGTTTTTAGTGATTTATTTGGAATCAACTATTTCTTCTGTGAGAGTCAATTTAATCCCAATTACGATCGCCTTGAAATATGCGCAAGAATTGGGTCTACATATTAACGAAACTTATCAGGGACTTAGTTGGGAAGAACAAACTTTGCGTAAGACCCTTTGGTGGTTTTGTGAGTATTACTCAATTGAGTATAACAAAAGAGTGGGCCAGCCACTTTCTTTAACATTAGAGGAAATTACAAGCTTAGAGGATGTTTCTAGTAACGCACTCATTAAATCTAATTGGAATCTCCTTGAATCTTACTTTAATAACACCAACGATGAAGAAACCCTTGCTAAAATTATTGCTTCTAAGGCAACTCACAGATGTGTTGCATATGTCATGTACTGCCTTTCAAAAGTTAAAATAAAATCCTTCAATATGTTATATAAGTCGAACTGCAAAATGACAGTTTCCCAGTTAATTAACAATCTTGGATTGCTCAATGAAGAAATGAGCACCATCAACAATTTTCCAATTTCCTTCCTGTTCTACGACGACCCAGATTTCATGTTTCATTCAAAGAAAGCAATTGCCATAATTAAGAAATTGGATAATGGTTATGAAAACTTTTTTTATGTAAATTTTGTGTATTTTGAACATCTAATGTTGATGAACAGAATAGTGGTGCCCCAAGGCACCTCACGAAAATACCTTGATAAAATTTCGGAATTCAAACGAATCGCCAATAGATCTGCAAGGACAATTTTGCATATAACCAAATCACTAAAACTTAATGATTTGCCATTTTCGACATTCAGTTGGATCTTGTACTATCCATATGTTGCATTTTTACACCTTGCCAATAATTGCATTGAGAACCCACAGCATAAGGAGGTAGAGCAAGACTTGAACTTACTAATTGACATTTCTATGCACTTCTTTATGTACAAGGGTGATCCGAAAACGCTCCGAATTAATAGAAACTGTGTTCGTCAATTATTTTATGACTTAATATCAAGGTACTTATTAAACGTGCTGCTCAAGAGAATTGACCTTGAAACCTCCAAAAAAATATTCAAAACTTTTAAAAACCTTAAAAATCACCTTAATATGTCTGTTCATTTCCCCGAGTTTTTTATAAATGAACATGAAATTGGTATCAATAAAGGTCATACAAATCATGTTTTATCAAAATGGTTTAGTCCCTATGAATTGAAAAAGGTTAATTCCAGTCTTGTTCGTTCTACCACTATCACGCCTGAAAGTAATTCTAGTGGGCAAAGGCAATTTGTCCCTTCAAGTACGCAATCGGAGACGCCAAATGTCCAACCTATAACTATTCATCAAACCAATTCATACCCACAACAGTATCCTCAACAACATCATCAACTACAACAACATCAACATCAAAAACAACATCAACAACAATCCCTGCACCAATTTCAAGAGTTCCCAAACTCTAACTTCCTGGAATCGTCGTCTTCGTCCATACATCAAATCTTCCAATTTCCAGCTCCAGGTTCAGAGACTGACCCTAATTCCACTGTTGCTGCGCGGCCTCCATCTACATTTAGCGGTGAAGCATACTCACAAGAGTCGTTATTGAACACCCAACTACAACAGCCAGGTCCAGGACCACCACCGCAACAACAACAACAACAACAACAACAACAACAACAACAACAACAACAACAACAACTCGCTACAAACTCAAGATCAGTTAATATCACTCCACAATTATCTCATGATCATCAGCAACCGCTACTGGAACCACCAGTCCAGCCACAAAATTTACATCCAGATAGTACCTTCGGTCAGTCAATAAACCGATACAATACAAATTTTATTAATTTTGATGAAATTGACGAATATAATGAGAATTTTTTTAATTCTTCTACGAATAATAATAATCCACCACCTCAATAATGATAAATCATTTAAACAATACACAATGATTTTCTTGTATTTCTTTAGATTTTGTATTATTATGTACAATATACAAGAATAGTATTATTTCTATCTGGTACGAATAACACCAGCAGCAATCAACATGTTGATTTTCTTAGCAACATCAGGATTCTTCATATGATCTTGTAAAGCAGCTGGATTATCTCTAGCTTGTGACAAAATACCATTCATGACAGGATCTTGTAAAATGGAAACAATTTCTGGATCTTTAGAAACTCTTTCCATGGTTTGTTCTGGGGTTTCACCTTCAATAGCTTGGAATCTTTGGAAAGTGATCTTGTTCAATAATTCATCAATTTCATGAACTGATTTACCGCCAATTTCCATATCGACATTTCTAGCTTCAGTTAAAGTTTCCATAGCTTTGGAATATTCTTTCATCATTAATTGACAATTGGCTTTTCTGATATAAGCTCTAATGAATTTAGGATCTTTTTCAATTGCTAAATTACAATCTTGGATTGCATCTGGGAAAGATAATAATTTTGCCAAAGCAGCAGCTCTATTAGAATAACCTCTAGCATCTTCAGGAGCTCTCTTGATCATTTCACTATATGATTTAACGGCATTTGGCCAGTCCCCTTTAGTGAAATAGTCTTTACCTTCCAATCTGGCTTCTTCAGCCTTTTCTGGACTGATATAAGCGCTAGCTTCTCTGGTCTTGATTTCACGTTGGGTGGATCTCAATTTGTTCAAAACATCTGGAGTACGATGTTCGGTCAATGATTTATCGAAATATTTGACAGCTTGAGTCAAATCGTCCAATTTCAAATAAGTATTACCCAATCTAGCGAATGATTTGGCAATCAATTTATAATCAGCACGTAAGTCTCTGCCTTCCTCCACAGCTTTTTCACAAGTAGCAACAGCTGCTTTGTAGTCACCTTTTTCGTATTCAGCGGCAGCACGGTTGTTCAAATAGGTGATGTCTTTATGTAAATCCCAAGCTTTTTCATATTGAGCAATAGCTTCGTCAAATTTACGTTGTTTGTATAAAGTGTTACCTTCAGCTTTAGCTTTATCAGCTTCACCCTTGTTGTCATCAGATACATCGGTCATTTCAACATCTTCATCATCATTAGCTGGTTTAGTTTCTTCTTTCTTTGGTTCTGGTTCTGGTTTGGCTTGTTCCTTGACTTCTGGTTTGACATCATCTTTGGCAACTTCTGATTTAGCTTCTTTTCTGGAGCTTTCTTCTTTTGGCTCAGGTTTGGCATTCATATCAATATCAAGACCCATCAAAGTAGCAAAAACAGTCAAGATTCTTGGATCACCCAATAATTCTTTAGGATCACCACTGTTTGGATTGGTTCTGATTTTTTCAATCTTAGCAATAAATTGAGGATCATTCATGAATTCACTGGTTTTTGGATTATTTCTCAATTTGGTGTACAATTCTGGATCATTAAACATGGTGGATAATCCCAAATCTGGTTTACTATTTCTATTGAATTCGGCTTGTTCAACAGATTTAAGACCTTCTTTGGCCATATTATTATTTGGATCTAAACTTAAACATTTATTGTAAGATTCTTTAGCAGCTTCCAAATTGCCTAAACCAAATTGGGCAGTTGCCAATCTAGTATAACCTTTTGGCCAAGATGGGTTAATTTTGATACATTCTTCAGCATCATCCAATGCTTTGGTGAAGTTTTTCAAGGAAGCATAGGAACCTGAACGGTTGGAATAAAGAACATGATTTGGTTCTGGAGAGGCTCCAATTGCATTTGAGAATGATTCAATAGCCTTTTCAAAGTCCTTGGCGGCAAAGTATTTGTTACCTTCTGCTTTGTATTCTTCAGCTGTGGTCATTATTGCTTAACGGTGGTGATTTTGGTGGTCAAGAGAAGCTTGCTTTATCGTTGGATATTTTTTCTTTTTTTTTTTTTTTTTTTTTTGGAAGCGATTTCCTGGTGAGAGTTTGAGTTCTTTTTTTTTGTTGTTCTTTCTCCTTCCAGAATATTCCACCAGTTAGCACAAGTACAAGTATACTGGAGGTGTCACGAAATAAATAAGTCATATAACCTAAATATAAAAATTCAATCATTAAAGTCTAAATATAAATCTAAAGATAAATATAAATATAAATAATCCTATGAATCAAAACGGAGAATGTAAAGATGGGAACTAAAGAAGAAAAATCAGCGTATGCACATTAAAACAAAGTTGAAGAAGACATAAAATAAAGTGGATCAACTATCAATTCAAACAGCTTTCTATTGCCTTGTTCACTAGTTCCAAGGGATAAGCTGGACCATAGCCATGACATCTCTCGGCACCCTTTAATCTTTCCATAACATCGTTAAAATCAATAGAATTAAAATCCAAATCAGCTTCTTCAGCTTTAATCTGTAAATAATCCCAAACTGCTCCAAGGGCTAATAACTTATGTCCCTCATTGTCTGAATATATTTTGTTCTTATTAGCCTCGTTTATCTGGTGATTAGTGCCACGTAAGACATGTTCAATGAAATCATCTTGTGTTTTAGGGAAATCGAACTTGCTGGCTGGAGTGATGTGTGAAAGACGTGAAGAAAAACTTCCCCCACTATGTGCATCACCACTGCTTCTTAAAATCTCATTCTCTGTTGTTATCGAGATGTTTTGCTTTCTAATAATCTCCAATTGATCAACCAATTTCTGTCGTTCCTCTTCACTTTGTAATAATTTGGCTTCCAATTCCTTCAACTTGGTTTCCTTACGTTCTCTGAATGCTCTTTGAGCAGCTCTGTTTTGAGCTTTTCGTTTTAATTGTAATTCTTCTTCTGTTAGTTCTGAATCGTCTCTTGCTATTAAGATGGCGTCTTGCTCATCCAACATTTGTCTTTTGCTTCTTTGAGAAAACCCCCTTTTGGATTGTTTGGTAATACCACCAACTTCTGTAATGCTATTGTGACGACTAGAAAGACGTGGTGCAGTACCCAGCACACTTTCAGATATACTGTTTTGACGGTAGCTGGTATTATCCGTGAGGCTATTTTGACGATATGGAACTGGAGCACTGACTTGTGGGGAAGTTGATAACGATGATGGTACAAACATGTTGACACCATTCTGTTTGCTTTCAGCAACAAAGTTGCTTGCAGTCTCAGAAGCACCAGGAGATATGTTCAATCCGTTTGGAGATGACTCTGACGATGATCTATGATAGGTACTGAATGCTTCATTGTCATTTGTGTATGGCTGGGGAGGAGGTGAGATATTTGCACCTGATTCGAAATAAAACTCATCATGTATATCATTATTATATTGGTACCCACTTTGGTTTTGGGGAAGTGGAACAGCAGATGAGGTTGTGAAGTTTGAGTTAAAAAGGGATCCGTTTTGTTGTTGTGCATGAATCTCGTTTGCTAACGCTATGTTCTCTTGTTCCAACTCTGAATGTTCATCGAAAAGTGGATTGATAGCACCTTGGTTCACTATGGGTTGTTCGTGATTCCAATATTCCGTTTTTGGTGGCATTTCTCTGTTAAATAACATATAAGGCAATAGCAAACAATCAAAAAAATATATATATATAATTAGCAGAACGTTAAAAGAATGAATATTACAAAATACAAAGACCTTTTCTCGAGTATTTTTAATATATGCAGATATGGGAAATCAGAAGTTGTATTAATAATGAAAATTTTTTGGGTAATGGCTCTATTAGTTGTGAGTGACCCTTGTGCTCTTGGTTATCCAGATGACAAATTTAAACTCGGATAAACCTTTAATTCAAAAAAAAAAAAAGAAAATTGCCTCGCTGGAAATGGTTTGTAATATTACCTAAGTGTACTGGAGCTTTGTAGGGAAGGGAAAAAAAGCAATCTTCTTCTTGTTTGTCTGGGTATGTGTGTGTGTGTGTGGGTGTGTGTGTATTGACAAACAATAATTCTCTTTTTTTTTCTTGGGCTTCCTTGCTGGGAATATTGTTTCTGCGTTTCTGTGGAAATAAATCAAACTGTGAAATACTTCTGGAACTTTGGTATTCTTTGTGCGTCGTTATACAGCCTGATCCAGCTATTGGGATTTTCTATTTCTTTTTCTTTTTCTTTGGAACTATACCCTGATAATGGTGAATTGTTCCCTATCTTGTGACTAGCTGATCAATTAGTTCAAGACGAATGCAATTGTAACAACGATCTATGTTGGGGAGTGTGGAACACAGACTAAAAAAACAGGAAGTGCAAATTTTTGAAAAGTAGAATCTTTGTTCTTTAAAAAAGGATAAGTACAGCAGCAAAAAAATATCAACAAAAACAATTTTTAAATTTTTTTCCTAAACCTTGAGGAATGAGGCATCAATTTATATAAAATCTTAATTTCGATTTGGAAATCAGTGTTTTCAGAAAAAAAAATCATTTAGGGGGAGGGGGGAGAGAAAGTCAAACAATGTGTTAATGTATGAAATGGATTAACTGGGGTGTGACAAAATTAAATTCAATAAAAAAAAAAAAAAGAAAAACCAGAAAATGAACTAACCGTTCATACATACATGGACAATACAACACGACATACACAAAGTGTTTTCCCAAGTTTTGCTATAGTTCAATGATTTGAGAAACTGTTTCTGTTGACTAGGCTCGTAAGGAAAATTCGGAGGTACATAAAATAAAAAGAAAGGAAAGGCAATTCGGCAAATACTTCTATTTTAAAACAGCAGTATAGGCGCTTCTCCTTTAACCCTCTTTACTCCCTCCCCCCTGTCTTTACCCTTTTCTTCCACCCCTTCTTCAAGATAAATATTATAGTTGTCATTCAAACAATTGTTATATAATATCTTTCATCAAAAAGTGCATTTATAACCGTTAAACAATTACTTGACGTCCAGGCATGGTGTTGAAGAAAATATTCTGGAGATTTAACAAATCATACATTATTTGTACTGTGAATGAATACCACTAGTAATTGAGCTTTTCTCATCCATCTCGAACTTAACCTTTATGGTTTTTTTTTTTTTAAGAACCAAAAATGTAGCGCAACTGTTCAGCAAAACTTTTTGGGGGTGTGAGCAGAAACAAATGGAAATTTGACAAAAAAAAATTAGTTGCATATAATGCGGTGCAGAAAACAAATAAAGACGAAACTGATATGTTTCTCTTTGACTGTGACCTGTTTGTATCCCTTCTGCTTCTCCTGTCTAAGAGCCATGTAGAACAAACAACACCCCAAATAAAATGTACAAGTTATGCAGACGCACCAACAAGAAAGGCGCACATCAATTATTTAGTTGTCTCTGCATATTGTGTATTGTATTCTTGTTACAGTATCGTAACCATCATCTAGTTTCATAACCCATTGCAAACTTAAATCGCAAGTACAACATACATCCCATTTTTTTTCATATCTTCAATGCCTTTGCATTGCCTTGGCGCTTGTGTTACCTTTGATGTGGGTGTGGATATATGATATGAATGTGCTGTTTTTCAACAACTATTCTGGGGGTGCATAATGCATACCACGAACCTAATGAATCAAACTTCAACTAAATCTGTTTGCGTTATAAAACTGCCCCCAAAAGACTCGGCAATGAGAGAAGATATTTGTGTGGGTGGTAACTATGAAAGGGAAGTCAGAGGATGGGTTCAATTGTGTCAACAATTTGATAAATTTGTACCTCCACCGTCGACATTTGTCCCTTTGATGCCCCCATACTCCTCCAATCCCTTGTTGCTTCGGCTCCCTGCCCGGTATTTCTTGTTTATGTGTATGTATCCCATCTAGACCTCTGTGCAGTGGGGCTATTCTCTTGTGATCTTCGATTTGGGTTGTCCTATGGCTGCAAGGTTGAATAATTTTTTTTTTTTTAATCTTTGTCTCCCTCTCTCTCTTCCTCTTACTTCAGAGATTTGGTTTGTTAATGCGGCGAGCAAGTCACCAACTAAAAAAGCTTGTTTTGTTGCTTTATTGTTTTTTCAGGACCAAAAGAAATAATGGAAGAGAGATAAAGAGAGGGAGAGAGAATCGTACACACAGAATGAAATAAATAAAAGATAAATCGAGAAATCGAACTTTATCGCCACAATCGCCGTCATATTTTTTTTCGCAGTGGATTCCGAGTTTCCTTGTTCTTCCACCACGAGGAGGTTCGGAACGACATCGAAAAAAAAAAATACGTCAACCATTCCGAGAATGGTTTCGGAAAAGCACGAAAATTAAAATTTATCCTGGAATTATCACCAGAAGAACATCACCGAGTTCCACTTAAACGTAACTTCCGAAAGTCATTCTTTCTCCCTTTGCAAATTGATGAAATTGTGAAAGCAGCTCTAAGCTGTATGCCATGTACTAAATTTAGTTCTAGATTCTCTCTTACTCTGACACTCTCTTATTGTTACATTTTCCGAAAATATGAAATTTTTAAAGCACGTTGTTTTCCGAAAGGTTTGTTACACTCCAATACTTTAATGACATAATTTCAAGAATATAATGTTCATAACCCAGTTTATTTGAATTTTTTCCGGTCCTTAAAATTGAAAGCCATGACTGGAAACTCATAGTGGAAATGTCAAAAAAAAATGACTATTGCTCTACCTTTTCATCCCGAATCTAAACAATGTTTGGTGGAATATGTCAAAAAAAAAAAAGAAACACCCCAAATCCGACAAAGCAAGTCAAATTGACACGGTTTGCTCCGTAATTGAACAAACCGAGTGAGAGTTGATGTCAAACTTGATCAAGGTTGCTTTGTTTGTAATGAAACATTCAAGTGGGTTCGGTTATGGCTTAGATTCTTAATTGGGAAAATGTGCGGCTCATTGCCTTTTTATTCCGTATATAAGCGTGGAATCTTCGTGTACCTTGATAATATTATTGAGTTTTTGGATATTTCAAGATGCCACAACCATCTGGACAAGGTACGGCTGTTTTTTTTTTTTAAAAAAAAATATGTTCCCCCTTGCAACACTTTTCTTTCTAGAATAAACCCTGTCTATCACTTGTTGAGGTCTTCTTGATATCAAGATTCTTTAACTGACACCCAATCACAAGTCGGGCCAATGTTTGCGCTCGTTTTCCTTTTTTTTTTTCTTTTTCTTCTCCGTTTCTTTTTTTTCCCACGGCGTTCTGCAAATAATGGAAATCCATCGAAGGACAAGGTTTTATTAAATGGCAAGTCTAAGGTAGTATCCAGGTTGAATCACCAAGGGACCGATGAGAAGATGTTTACTCCAGCTTCCATATGTGTGTCTCGACCCTGTCATTTCCTTTCCCTCCCAGCACCAACATAACCTTGCATCACGGTTCATATTCCCTTTCCTTGTTTCCAAACAATTGCGTTTTTTTTGTTTGACTGCAAATTGCCGTATGTGAGGTGAGGACTATCGGGACCACTTTTGAAAAATTTTCTCCATATGATGTCTTAGTAGTTCACCAAATTTTTTTTTCCTCTTTTCTAGTTTCTATTAGTCATTCATTCTTTTTCTTTTTTTTTATGTTTATTCAATCCGATCATTAATATCTAGTATTTGTTGTTTAGCAATGTCAAAGAATATAGAAGAATTCAGTACGATACTGAGGGACTTAATAACGACCCCTGTCACCCCACCACAATCAAAATGGCAAAAATTCAAAGACTCTTTCAAACCCCCGCTTCCGGAGGAACAACATAAACAGGAAGAGGAACAAGGATCTGGGTCTGGGTCTAGTGACGACCTAGAGCAATACCAGGCAGAAGAAGAAGGAGCTGGTGGATTGAAACGTCAACTTAAGAATAGACATGTTCAAATGATTGCATTAGGAGGAAGTATTGGTACCGGTTTGCTTATCGGTAGTGGAGGAGCTTTGCATTCGGGTGGTCCAGCTGCCTTGTTGATCAGTTATGGGGTCACTTCAATTATGGTTTTGCTTGTCGTTTATTCCTTGGGAGAGCTTTGTGTTGCCTTCCCGGTGAATGGTGCCTTTGCTACATACGCTACCATGTTTGTTGATGAATCGTGGGCTTTTACTGTTGGTTGGAATTATGCACTCATGTGGTCTTTTGTCTTTCCTTTGGAATTGGTTGCGGCAACTATGTGCATTACTTATTGGAATGACGATATTAATCCTGTCAGTTGGGTGGTTATATTTTATGTGTTTATCGTAACGGTCAACCTATTTGGGGTGAAATTTTACGGAGAGGCAGAGGTTATATTAACTATGGTGAAGTTGATAGCCATCATTGGGTTTATTATTTTGGGAGTTGTCTTGGTTTGTGGTGGAGGTCCAAAACATGAATTTATCGGAGCCAAAAACTGGCACGTTTACAAGGGTGCATTTACAAATGGGTTCAAAGGGGTGGCTGCTACTTTTGTCACTGCATCATATTCCATGGGAGGTACCGAAATGGTTGGTTTAACAGCCGCCGAAGTCCAAAACCCTAGAAAAGTTTTACCAAAAGCCATCAGACAAGTTTTCTGGAGAATATTCTTGTTTTATTTCTTGAGTTTAACCTTTGTTGGGTTATTAGTTCGAGCAGATTCCCCTGATCTTTTGGGTGCCAGTGGAACAAGTGCTTCTCCATTTGTTATTGCCATTAGAGACGGTGGTATCTACGCCTTGCCTTCAATTTTCAATGCATGTATTTTAATCTCTGTGCTTTCGGTTGGTAATTCGGCCATGTTTGGTTGTTCAAGAACTATTCAAAATCTTGGTACTCAAGGCTTTGCTCCAAAGATATTTGCATACGTGGACAGATCTGGTCGTCCATTGGTTGGGTTGGGAGTCTCTGCTACGTTTGGCCTTTTATGTTTCCTTTCCGCATATCACGATGAAGGTACCATCTTTGCCTGGTTATTGAGTGTTTGTGGTCTTGCCACAATTATTTCATGGATTAACATTGCACTTTGTCATCTTCGTTTCAGATTAGCTATGAGGAAACAAGGCAGATCTTTGGACGAGTTGACGTTTGTGTCATTTGCTGGCATTTGGGGATCTCTCTACTCAATTGCATTTTTGATCTTTGTCTTGGTGGTACAATTCTGGACCGCATTATTCCCAATAGGAAGTAATGGAGTGCCAAGCGCTGAAAATTTCTTCCAGAATTATTTAGGTGCCGTGGTCATTTTGGTGTTTTATGTTGGTCATAAATTATATACCAGAAAATGGAGAATATGCAAATCCTTGGACGAAATAGATTTGGATACTGGCAGAAGAAATGTCGATTTGGATTTGATCAAAATGGAAATGGAAGAAGAGAAGTTGGCTAACAAAAATAGGCCATTCTTTATCCGTATTTTCAAATACTGGTTCTAAATTTGTTACAGAGTGTTGTTGGGTTATCACATGAAAATTAATTTAAAAGTAGAAATTATTTTTTTAAGAAATGAGTATATAGGTTGTACTTTTTATTAGCATATAAAGAAATGTCATGATTGATGAGAGGAATGTGTGTTGTATGAAGAATCATTTCTGAATACAGAACCATTAGAACAATTTATCTCAGTAAAATCGAGATTGTTGTCTGCTTCAAAAGTTTTCAGATACTGATCTGTTCTGATTTGATTAACACAACCGAGATATAAATAATGAGACAAATGGGTTTTTCTTGTTTATAATTGAATTCTCAAGCAAATTAACTTCTATTAAAAACGAACAAATACAAATAGAAATACAACCATTCGTACGTAGATACAATGGAAATCAATTCTTGACTCCAAACACGATAGAACAGAAAGCATACCGATGTGCGAATGCACAATGTCAACATAAGAGATGTGCAAGCTCTGGAGACACCTTTGCATTCTTTTCTTTTCTTCTTCGATTAGATATCCTAAGGGAATATGTTAGTAACGATTTTAAATCCTATAAGGGTAAGCTTGTTACATACCAATTTTGGACTTGTGATTTAGAAAGATTTGTCGATTTCATCAATAGATCAGTTTGCTCTTTTTGCAGGTAAGGGTGTTTCTTATTCTTTTGAAACCAACCTTCTAAAATCTCAAGCTGCTCTTTCGTAAGTCTCTTGTTTTTAGCCTTGTGTCCATCTGTCTCGGAATTGTCGTCCTCTGTTGAGTCTATAACACAATCCTTTGCCTCTGCTGATATTTTTAAACTCTTTATTGAACTCTGTTGAACCAACACTCTCTGAGACAAAATATCATACAAAACCTGAGAATAATTGTTGATTTCTTTGATGGCTTCCTGGTCTGCTTGTGTTAACTTAGTGGAAGAAACTATTGCATTTACTTTTTTAAGACTAGAATCAAGTTCTTCCTGAATTCTTTGTGGATCAAAAACCGGATAGGTCGACAAAGTTGTGATGTGAGCAAGTAATCGTTGCCTGATTTGATGAAGGTATATAAGATGACTCACCATGACTTAGAGCATGCTATTCCAAAAAAAATTTGATTGTTTGGGACGGGATTCAAATCTGTTAAATATCATACAAAAAAACTTTTGAGTGCAACACGCACCTACAATTTTGTTTGGTTTGGAAAAATGGTTAAAGTTTAAGTCCAAAATTTCTTCTAAATGTGGCATTCAAAGTGATACAGAATTGTAACGCGTAACATCAAACCAGAGAACTTCAATTTATCTTATGTACAAGAATTTATCTTCATGAAGAATTAGTAATCACACTGTGGAGTAGCTGTCAATTAAATTTTCATACAAAAGAGGCATGTTAGGAATCAAAAACTCTTTTTTTTATTACTGTATCAGGAACTGACTCCTCCCTTATTGGCTTATCGCTTTTTCTTATTCTAAGAAAATTTGATGAAAGCAAAATTACCACTTTTGTAACATTCTCTGGAACGGAAACGATGGAAAAAAAGGGATGTAAGAAAAGTCGTGTAAAAAAATAAAACTTTCTAGAATAAATTCTCAATTACTCAAATTCTAAGATTTCGATAGAATAGACCACATCCTAGCCATGATGGGATTGACAGCCAAATTGGATAAATTAAAGTTGAAAAATACACTGGAAGACAGTGAAGAAGAAACCAAATACGTTAATTCGGACAATTCCGATGATATTGACGAGGTAGACAGTGAGGGTCAGAATATTTTAATGAGCATTATTGCTCAACTAAGACCAGGAATGGACTTAACTAAAATTACACTCCCAACATTTATTTTAGAGAAGAAGTCAATGTTAGAAAGGATTACAAATTTCTTCCAGATTCCCGATTTATTAATTGATGCCAATAATACCAAGGATCCGTTGGAGAGATTCATCAAAATGCTCAAATGGTACTTGGCAAGTTGGCACATTGCCCCCAAAGCTGTTAAGAAACCGTTGAATCCAGTTTTGGGAGAAGTATTTACTTGTTATTGGGATAATTTACCGGGAAATAAAACTGCATATTACTTGGCTGAACAAACTTCACACCATCCACCGAAATCGTCTTACTTTTACATATCACCGGAAGAGAAAATAAGAGTGGATGGTGTTGTTATCCCAAAATCCCGGTTTTTAGGTAACTCGTCGGCTGCTATCATGGAAGGTTGGGGATATGTCACACTTGGTAAATGGGACGATGAAGTTTATGTCATGAATCAACCTAACGTATACTGTAGAGGTATATTATTCGGAAAAATGAGAATGGAATTAGGTGATCACATGGTTGTTAAATGTGAGAAGAGCGGTATCGAGGCTGATATTGAATTTAAAACTAAGGGCTTTATTAGTGGAACCTATGATGCAATTGATGGTGTGGTCAAGGATTCGAAATCAAACGAAGAGTTGTTTCGTATTTCGGGAAAGTGGAATGAAGTGATGTACATAAAGAATAGCAAAACAGGTAAGAAAGACGTATTATATGACACCACTCATTCTAAGAAGATCCTGCCTAAAGTTAGACCATTGGAAGAACAATGGGATTTTGAATCTAGAAAGCTTTGGAAACCTACAGTTGATGGGTTAGCTCAGAGAAATCACGAGCTTGCAACAGAGGAAAAACTGAAAGTCGAGAACGACCAGAGAGTTAAGGCGAAAAAAAGATTAGAAGATGGTGTTGAGTTTCATCCTAAATTCTTCCGTGAAGTAAACGACAGTGACGAAGGAGTCAAGGACGTTGAATACATAATTTACAAGCATTTCAATTTAAACGATGACCCTCAAAGTTTAACAGAAAGGTTGTATACGGTTGCTCCAATCGTCCCAGGTCAAGAGTTTGATGAGAAATTTCATTATCCAGCTTACAAAAAGCCAGCACACAATTAGATGATGAAGAATAAGTTTTTTTTAAAAAAAGGATCAGGACCTTAGATTTTGAAATAGATTTTGTTTAGTTTATGCTGTTCGTTCCTAAATCATGATTGTTGTTTTAGTTTGTAATTTTTGTAGTTTTTCATTCTATGAATCCGTATAGGTGCAAGTCCTGCATGTATGCTGTTCTAAAAAAGTGTCCGCGAACAAACTTTCTTCAAAAATGTCAACGTAATACTCTTTTCACCACTCCAAGACCAACAACATGGCTCTGACATCCAACGTAGAGCTCTTAGAAAAAATAAGATCACCGCTGTTCAGCTTGTTTAATTGCATTTTTGAATTAAAAAACTACAGTGAATACATTGGAATTCAACATGAATTAGTGCAGAAATTGCACACATTTCCCTATGAAGAACTTGAATTTTTCATTCCACAATTCGTTCAACTATTGGTTACATACGAAAGTGATTCAATGGCACTTGAAGAGTTCTTACTAGAATATAGTGCAAAATTTCCACACTTCAGTTTGATTGTATTTTGGAACCTACAAGCCTACATATTCGAGTTGAGAAATGAACCAGAATCCAAATCATTTCAGACTGTAAGGAGTTTAATCAGCAAAGTACAGAATATTATGTTCAATGCTGATAGTTCTTTTAAAAAAAAGGTAGAATTTAGAGAAAACCTTCACCCCGCTTTGGTTTTATGTGGTGCTATCGCTTCTGCGTTTGCTATACCTAATATCAACGGCTACTGTTTGCCTATGATTCAAACTCAGGGTCGTCAACAGAAATCTTTGGTATTCAAGCTTGCCAATTTTCAGAAATCTTTGACGAAGAATCTAACTATGAAGAACCAGAGGATGTCTGCCGAGGTATCTAAGGGCTCTCATTCTGACAACGAGTCACCTACCAACTCTTCGTTCAAGCATTCACTTCATAGGTCTGCATCGTTACCAAGAACAAGTTCCAAGAAAGTCAGCATGTCATTGCTGTCGGATGAGTCAGAAGCTTACACAACAGATGACGATGACCACAAGACAAGTATGGATTTAGAGAAAGACTTCAATACAATGGAACTAGTTGATCCCCAGAAAGGCAGATCCAATAAATATTCGGAGGTCGAAGATAATTTACGAATCAATACGGTCATAAAGTCGAAAAAAAGAATTTCGTCATCTTCACAAAGAAACATCGAGAGTCCTTGGACTGAAATATTAGGTGTTGATAGTTACGGTGTTAATTCTAAATCATTACCGGATTTAACAAAAGTCAAAGGTCAAGAAATTACACCATATATCTCTCCTGCTGAGTCAGAATCTTCTTTGGTTTTTCATCACACTAAAATTGGGAATGACTTGCTGAGAAGCAATTCCCTTACTTCAAACACATCTAAAATTCATTCAAGTGATCGGTTGGTGAAACTTCTTCAAGTAAATTATGCTAAGAACGAAACTCAATTTATAATGGCTATGCAAAACATTTCCATTAGACTCTCACAAGTTCCTAAAGAGGCCAGGCTTTCTGCATTGAGAGCAGAATTGTCAATTATAAACGAAACTTTGCTTCCGAGCGAAATAGATATTCCTCAACTTTTTCCTTTCACTAGTAACAGAAACAAGAAGTACCATAAGATATTAAAATTAAATATCAATGAAGCTTGCGTTTTGAATTCCGCAGAAAGAGTTCCATTTTTACTCTTGATAGAGTATTTAAGTGACGAAATCGACTTCAATCCATTTACAGAGTACAACCAAAAAATTATTGCCAACAAAAGAGCTGGCCGCATGACAGAGAACAAATTGAGAGATCATAATGGGTTTTCAGAATCAATCGATTTAAATGACAAAGGAGGAGCAGATTCAAGAACAAGCATGGAAGAAGTTCCAGTTCCAGGTGGACGTAATTCGGTTCCCGAAGAAGCTGATTTGAGCGAAATGTCTATGACAAAAAGGTCCTTAGACATTTCAAAAAATCTTACTTCGAACGTCGCTCACAAAGGGATGTCTAATGAGCACCAAAATATTCCTAACATACCGTCTTTAAATGCACGCGATGTTTCAACCAAGGTTTTGGCCGATCAAATGAGGATCGCTGCTGTCATGTTACAACAATTAGATAGTTCTGGACAAGCCAGTTCTGAACAATCGGTAGCGATTAAAAACAGAATAGTGGAGTCGATGATTGCTCTTCAAGATCAATTCGATTCTATTGACTATGAAAAATTGAATCAGTTGCAGGGTGATGAACAAAGTGCAGGTGAACGAAAATTAGAAAACGATTTCAAGCTAGCTGAAGATTGGAATACAAAGAAACAGAGAATTAAAAAGTCTAGTGCATATGGGCACTTGGAGAATTGGGATCTTTGTTCAGTCATTGCAAAAAATGGGGACGACTTGCCGCAAGAGGCTTTTGCTTGTCAATTGATTTCGATGATATCAAGCATCTGGAAAAAGAACGATGTCCCAATTTGGACGAAGCGAATGAAGATATTGATTACAAGTGCTAACACTGGGTTGGTGGAAACCATCATTAACGCAATGTCGATACATTCAATTAAAAAGTCGCTTACTGAACTATCAATAAGAAATGGTGAAAATACAAAGGGCAGAATTTTCACATTGCTTGACTATTACGAAAATGCTTTTGGTCCACGAGGCTCTCCAAAATTCAAAGCCGCTCAAGAGAATTTTACCAAGAGTTTGGCTGCTTATTCGATTATCTGTTATATTCTACAAATAAAGGATAGACATAACGGTAATATTATGGTGGATGGTGATGGTCATATCATCCACATTGATTTTGGGTTCTTGCTTTCTAATTCTCCGGGCAGTGTTGGCTTTGAAGCTGCACCATTCAAGCTTACTACAGAATATGTCGATTTGCTTGGAGGTTTGGAAGACCCAATGTACCTAAAGTTCGTTAATTTGTGCAAACAGTGCTTCAGAGTTTTGAGAGCAAACAGTCAAGAAATTATAGACATAGTTGAACTCATGCAAAAGGACTCCAGCTTACCTTGTTTCAATAATGGAGAAAATACTAGCATATTGTTGAAACAAAGATTTCAATTAGATCTTTCTGATTCTGATTCCGATCTATTTGTTGAAAACTTTTTAGTCGGTAAAAGTATCGGAAGTATGTACACTAGATTGTATGATCAATTTCAATTGATAACGCAAGGAATCTATAGTTAGGGTTAATGCAATATATTGCCATATATACACTCTTTTTACATTTGTTTCATATTAGTGGCGACACAATTATTTGGTCAGTTTTATTAGTGTGACTTACTCTAGTGCGCCCAAAAACCTCTGTCCAAATTGGTACGGAAAAAAAGTGAAAAGACTGTATATATATTGGCTTCAATTTTTGTGTATGTTTTGGATTATTTTTTTTTCCGATAACGTCATTTCGTATCTGTTTTGCATTAAGAAACTTCGCATTTATCCGTGACCACTCACAAACAAATCAAATTGGTTCGGGCGTGTTAAATTTTAACTCTAAATTGAGCGGTTTCTTTTAAGAAAATAAAATACCACGCTGAAACTAATTGAGATGGGAACCAAAAAAGTGTACAAGAAGGCTGTTCCAAAGGAGTTGACATCTTTGTTTCGTGTTCATAAGAAAAGGGAATCAACTCCAGCGGACAAGAGGAAGGTGATGAAGAGCCAGAAGCACGGATTTAGGTTAGATTCTTTACCAAGTATCCCGCCACCTTCCAATGCAATCCAGGAGTTGCTACTTAAATACGGAATGCTCAATGATATTCATTGGGATGCTAATAAAAGCAAGATTAAAAAATCAAAGAAGACAAAGTTCAAATCCATTAATCCATTTATTGGTTTTAGGTCCTTTTATTCACGAACAATCTCCAGCCCTGAACATCAAAGAGAACTTCTGTCCAAACTTGCAGATGCCTGGAAAAATGAGACAAATCAAGAGATATGGAACCAATATACCCAGTCATATAATAACTATCTCCTTCTTCCTGGAGATAAGTTGAACTTTGTTGATTGGCTATGTGAGGCGTTAGAACTCAAAGTAGATAATAGTTTTCCGGTTATTAAAAACATACAATCCACCGATTACATACCAATGTTGCCGGGAACTGTGGAAGATGTTTACTTAATCAAATAGATTATATTATACTATAAATAAATCTAATTACTAACCAGATCCCTCAACCGATACTTGGGGTGTTGCTATTTTATTCCTTACCCTTTTTTGACTATCTTCTTTGAGGCTCTTCTTCCTCTTCTTACCCCCTTTTTTTGGTCGTTCCTCGCCTTCCTCATATACGTCACTAGACAAATCAAATAACTTGACATTCTTTATTTGAATAAAATTCACATTCTCATCAAACAATGGCGATCCTTTACATAAATTATAGAACTCCTTGCACGGGTATTGTAAATCCAATTTTCGTGCTCCGTCAGATGACTTCGATAAATTAAGTTCCAAAGCAATATAGAATTTTGCTAAACGAATCTTCTTGCTTTCATCCTCTTTGTCTCCTGATTCAACCATTTTTAACGAATCTAAGAATTTTTCTCCGCTTAATGTCCCATAATTGTTTATAACTTCCAGTGGGTCATTATCGTCCAAAATATAAGCACTAGAAAATTCCTTGACATATGGGTGGGCATATTCTATTCCATCAGTCACCTCCAACTTTAGGACTAACTGTCTTAGTCTACTTTCAACAAACCCAGACCATTTTTTATGTTGTTCTGCAGTATCAACAGTTGCTGCAACAACACAAAGGTAGAACTTATATGCATGAAAATAATTGTGTCTTTCAAACAAATCGGACCATGACTTATTCCCTTGATTTATCTCGTTCATTATGGCAGATCCACGTGAAAGCTCTTTCAAAATAACTTTCTGTGTAGAACTTGTTATATTATGAGTAGCACACATTGATGGATATGCGGGGGTAATGACCGGCATGCGGTGGAGCCTATCATGTGGATACAATCTGGGGTTCCAGACACGTACTTGAAGCGGCCCATCTTCAATTGGTTTAAGTAAAACTGGTTCTGGCCAATTCCATTTAGTATATATATTGAAGAATTTTTCAACAATGACTGCACTGACCGCATTGGGGTAAAGTTGGCAAATTCTAGCGACCAACATTGCCCATGCCACACCACCAGGGAATCCAAAAACATTTCCATAGACTGCTCTTTGTTGTGCCCACAATTTTATGCAACGCAACGCGTGCTTAAACACTGTTGGTTTGGGAACTAATTGTAATATTTCATCTGTAACTCTCGTACCATTTAAGGAACGTAAATCCTTTTCATCTAAATTTTTCAACAAGTTTTTGTCGTCTAATGTCATTTCTAAAGGCACTCTAGGAACGTTCAACCTTGCCATGATCAAATCTATAGAAATTCCATCAAATTCCAATTTTATAATTGGCACAAAAGCATCTGGTACACAAGCAATTTCTTCTAATTCTTCTTGTTTCCTAATAATATCTGGGAAAACAGAAAAGAAATCATCCCTTGTAACGTGTTTTGGAACAACAACCAATGTGTCTATATCAGATCCAGGACTATAAACACCCAATCTATACGATCCAAACGTGAAAACTTTTCCTCCCGAATCCTTGGCCATACCATCAGACATATTTTTACTCTTGGACACAGTGTAAACGAACTCCTGAACAAGCTTTTGGAATAAAGTCAACACTTCAACTCTTTTCTTAGTAGCTTGCTCGCTCTCAAAAGATCCTCTGTTCTTCAATTCTTGAATAAGTGAGTCATTTAAAGTATTTTCTTTTGCCGTGGGATTGGCAGTGGATACTGGATCTGTGACACCATATTTTTTGGTGCTCATCATCGTACTTGTCTTGGTACAAGAATGAACATTTTGTTGGTGAAATTTTTTGTTCTTCTGTAATGGCACTGACGCCACCAGAAAATATTTTCACGTAATTGAAGTTTTGCTGTGGTATTTCCCATGTAATGGAAACCAAATTCTATTCTATCGTCGTTGGACTTCGACTTTGATCATTCTACCTCCCCCTCCATTGTGTCTATTGCTAGTGTTTATTATTTTATTCTTTTTTTTTACTATTATTAATATTATTATTATTCCTATTACTATTACTATTTACAGATAGTCATATTAAATATTAAGTATTTATGTTTCGAGTGAATTCCATTATCGTAGTATCTTTTTATCCCTAAACTTTTCACTCCTACCAATCACTTTCAAAACCCGTCTCAAATTCCTATCATTTCCATTAAGCACCTTAATCAACGTTGATTTCATATCTCCGGGGTTGATAGAATCCTTCATACATATATTAACCAATTCGTAACATTCCCTTTGTTTCAAAGTATACTCAAATCCTTTTTCCTTTAGCTTGTCCAAAAACATCAATAGGAAAAGCAAAGTATT
Source organism: Candida neerlandica (assembly GCA_030557875.1). Lineage (NCBI taxonomy): Eukaryota > Fungi > Ascomycota > Pichiomycetes > Serinales > Debaryomycetaceae > Candida > Candida neerlandica. The sequence goes on from JANIWD010000022.1 coordinate 108,868, forward strand.
TAAACCTTTTAACTTCTCATTATTTACTATTCCTGATATGATATCTGTCAAATAGAACTTGATTTCGGGGAGGTCTAACAATTGGATTGATTTCTCAAAATCTTGAAGGACGATCGACTTAAAGAGCCAACGCTTGAAATAGATATTCTTTTGGTTAATCTCAACAAGGCTATTGATATAAAGGACAAATTCATTTGGGTATAACCTTCTTTTGATGAATTGAAATGTTTCTCGATGTAGTATTTTGGTGAGGTATTCTATAGCTTTGTGGTCATTGGTGTAGTAAAAGGTGTCGCCTTTCATGAAAGAATCAAGGATGGTTAGGGTTTGCGATAGTTCTTGAGGTGAAAGTAGTGACAATGTTTGACAATATGCTCTCATGGAGTTGTGAAAATTTTCCCTCTTGGTTGCAAATTTATATTGTTGGTCAAAATCACCACTGTGAAAGACTTGAGGTAGCGTAAGTGCGATGATCTTGTTAAAAATACACGTCACAAACGTTTCATGGATAATTTTGGCTCGTAGTAAAGTAGATCGATTAAGTTCTAAAAGTGTTTGCTTTGAAGTTATGTTTGACGCGAGGTTAATTAGTAGTTCTGGAGTGGGCTGGTGTGAAGTGGTCAATGTGGTTATCAAACTTCTCGTGATTGATGGTTTCGATTTGAATGTAATGATTAAATTGGCTAACTGATTTGTGGTAAAACGCTGCAAAAATTCGTTGATTATCTTTTCTTGAATAGTTTTGTCAAGTGGCCCAATCAACCAATCAACATTGTCTTGTAATGGAATTAGCACATGCAATACTTTTATGATCAACCTCTCATCCATCAACCTCATACCAGCTTTATAAATAGTCGTTAATTCATTAGGTTTGCTTAACAATTGGTATGCTAAATGATTTATAATGTGTTTGTTTAATTTTTTTGTGGATCTCGAATATGCAGAATATATCGTGTATGGTTTGACCAAATCGGAATGAAGTATATACAGTGTGTCCGATTCGTTCAACGAAGCTCCCTTTTGGATCATATATTTTACACTGGAAATGAATGGAAAAGCATAATTCGGTGCATTCAAGTTGGAAATAATGGTCGATGACTCAAACTCGGGGAATATCAGGCTCACCCAGCCATTTTGAGAGGTTATGTGGTGGAAATTGACCATATAGTCAACAATGGTCTGATGATTGAGATTCACGTCGAACTTTAGTAATTCCATGAGTCGTTTCAAGTATAGGGTGTCAACTTCAAAGTTCATCCTCGGTAGGGAATCATGATATTCAGTCAAGTCATTGATAGATTTTAAATCACTCATGGATTGCCAAATCGTCAATATCTGATTTATGTCAAACGAAGGTTTGACAGTATATTCTATTGTATCAATAATTTGATTATGCAAGTTTTCCATTAAACCACTCGGTAAGCTGATGATGAAATCCAAGATTGCAAAATTATACTGATCTTGGCGCACCAATATCCCATTGATTAATTCGAGAAACTCCTCGAGATCCGAGAGCGTGTTGTAGTTATTTGAAAAATGCTTCCAACATGCGGTGTAACATCTATGGTATAACAATCTCTCAAAGAATGATTTCGTCAACTCGTGAGGAATATCTCCCATAAAGTGCAAATATAACCTTGGATCAATAAGTATTGGGTCGTACGACATAACCGTGAATAGTTTATTCTCATGGTCAAGACATTTCCTCAAATCGTCCGATAGCGAAGGAACTTGTTCAATAAACCCATGGATCGGTTCATCTATAATCTTCTCTCCTTCATTGATTAATATATCTGTGAAATACTGGGATAATCTCTCAGGTATTGATCTGGTGTAGTTCTTTTCCTGCAATGCAGTTTCTTCGAAAAATGGCTTGCCTGAAAGTAGTCGTATTCTTGAACTTCGTATGAAAGTGTTTAATACCACTGGCCGACTCTTACATAGAATATGTCGACATCCTCCAAACATGGTACCTTGTTTGACTTTAGACGTTATCAAAGTATTAGAATTTTTTCTTTATTCTTTGTCTATTTTTTTTTTTTTTTTTTTTTGCTCTATGTATAATTTTTCAGTATTCATGTTAGTGGGTATTTTTTTTTTTTTTTGATTGTGAGTTGTCTGGCTCAACCAACCAACCAACTAACCAATCTTGTTACCAAACAAAATGGCACAAGTGATATGGAATTCGGATATCGATGTGTATGATAAAAACGTCATTCCAGTTAGTATTGCCAGCAATATTGCCTACTACCTTCCTATACAAGATTTATTGTCATTTTCACAAGTTTCTAAGAATACGAATCTAGCTGTCAACGACCCCAAGTTATGGATCTCGCGTTTGAAATCCATGGATGTATGGAATGGTGCCACCATGTTGACCAAGGAAGATATCAAGAAGAATATTCATGCAAAGTACTTGGACAACCCATTGACTTGTATGGATTTCGTATACAAATCAAGCAAGAATGCTAAATATCAAGTGTTGAAAATATACAAATGTTTACAGGGGTACTACAATGATTTGTTGATAAACAAAAACTACAACAGGTTGAAGATATTTAAAGATTTCCATACCCCTGAAGAACAGGCAAAGATATTAAAGAATTTATTACGATACAACAAAATTGACTATATTGAAGAGTCGAGGGTGATTATATACGAGAAAATTGTTGAATTGTTTGAAATATTCGAAAATGCCTTATTGAGAGAGTTGGAAATTCATTTCGATATGGACGATTATGAGAGGACAAAGAATTTCGTAAATGTTTTGATTGGGTTGAATAATCAACAGACGTTGATTGATTTCTTTTTACAAAAATCCATATTTGATGAAGACAAAGAGATCTTCAATTTGGAAAAATTCAATGGCGACAAGTACTTCACCGATGGTAGCATAAATGTTGACGTATTAGATGGGTTGATCAAGGAAATTTCAGACGTGTTCAATGAGCAAAGTCATATAATTGATTTAATATTTCCTGAAACTGTGCCTATAATGTACAAAGTCTGTGAAGAATTGATATCGAACCAGTTGTCCGAGTTGTTAATGTTGTTGATTGACTCGGCTAAAAAAAGAGGATTGTATTTCCAAATCGTTCCTTTGGTATATGAAAAACTAACGGTCGACCTTATCGACCACTTGAAGGACTCACAAAACTTGGGTCAGTCGTATCGTCAGTTGGTCATAGAACTTTTAGACATGCTGTATGAATCGTTTGCTGCAGAATACATGAGAGAGGAAGTTTCGTCATTCAAGTTGGAAACCAAAAACAAGTTATCGAATTGGGAAGACTCCATATCCAAGCGTGAGGCGGAAACGTCACAGAAAATACTCGAGAGTGTTAAATCTGAAACCAAAAACGATTTCTTGACAAGTTTCAAGAACGTGTTTGCCATTAATAAAAAGGACGATGATAATAATGCTTCGCGCTATTCAGAAATCCAAGCCAAAGCAAAGATCCTATCGGAGAATATCAAGAGTATGAGCATGATTTTCAGTCCCGAACTAATAGTTGAAATATTGAACGACGTCAAAAACTCAAATCATAGATTGCTAAAGTTTAAAAATTTTTCAATAGTAACATTGAAGGATGATATATTCCAATCAGTGCAATTTTTATTTATCGATGTATTGGAATTGATCGGAGCAGACCATTTAAACCCCGGATTTGAGAAAGCATTGACATATTTGCAAACATACAATCCAAATTCGCCCACATTTGTGGATATATCATCCAATCCCGATAAATCTCTCCATGAACCATTGGTTTTGTTTTTTGACTTGATTAATATGGCCGATATCATTATTCAGATGATTGATATTTTCTACAAGGAAGAAATCAGGCTTGTTATAAAGAATGAAAACTCGATCCTTAATCCAAGTTTACAAAACAAGAAGAAGTTGGAAGCGTTGGTTGATAAATACGTAGCGGATGGGTTGAATATTGGAATTGAAATCCTTGTTTACAAAATTGAAAACATTTATAAGGACAACCTACAGGACACAGACTTTAACCCAATCTCGAATCAACAAGATAATTTTGGACCCACGGAAGCAGCTAAGAAGGCGGTTTCGGAACTAGAACAAAACATGAACCTATTAGTTGATAGTGCCGATAAATCTATAGTTGATGTGTTCCAACAAGAAATCGCGGAACGATTTTTCCAAGTCATTGTTAAGATGCTAAAAACGCAAACTATTTCAACCACAGGTGCAACAAATCTCATATCAGATCTTAATTTATATTTCGAGTTCATCTCCGATAATGTCAAGTCCAACAAGCGGTTGGTAATCCCTCTATATCAAGCTCTCAAGAAGATTGGAAATATTTATTTGATCAGTGGGGAGGATTACAAGGCCATTGGGAAATTGGTAAGTGATTTAAGCAAATTTAATGGGATCTTCAACCAAGAAGAAATCTATGAATTTGTTCAAAGGAGACAAGATTGGTTAGTTATCAAGAAACATGTTGAAAAAGTGATGTATGGATTTGGATTTGGTGATTGTCTGATCATGTGATTACTGTCGCGTGACATAATTGGTTTATAGAATTTTTTTTTTCTTATTTTTCTTCTTTACTGTATCGATGATATAAGGTTTTTTTTTTTTTTTTTCAACCATCTTCATAGTTAATAGATCATAATTAGCTTCTTCCCCAGATGCATAGAATACCACTACTACGACGCAATGGAATAGTGCTATTGAGACGACATCTATATTGTTCAACTAGATTACTCCAATCAGCATCATCATCATCATCATCATCATCATCTCTATCAAGACTACAACTATTAACCACACCAAATACAGAGCACGAATGGTTACTTAATTTGAAAGAGATATATTTCAGCAAAAACATAAATTTCCTAGAAGACTTGATAGATAATTATAGTCCTAAATATGAAAAATTAGTTGGAATACTAAAACCCAAACGCACTTTGAGGTTGGTTTATTATGATATCATAGAGTTAATCATTCAAGGGAAATTGGAAAAGGTTCAAGAAATTGGAAAGCTTTTTGATCTTCGAATAAGAGATGATAATGTGGTACATGACGCAATACGAGAACTTGTCGATAGGAATATATTGGTGATTGCATTTGAGAGTGTCGTGAAATTGTTACAGAACGGGGTGAGTGTAAAATATGACACTATCAAATTATTGATTCGTTCATTAAAGTATAGTAATGGAGCGGAGTTTTCGAAATTAGGATATGGGTTATTGCAATTATTCAACCATTATAAGGATATACAAGGTGATGAATTAGTTAGCAGTATAAAGTTTTTAACAAGTTCTATTCATGGAAATTATTTTGCCAATTATCTTTATCGGGAGATTAAGAGATCAGGAAAACTACAGGAATTGGGAGACATAAACTATCAGGACATTGTGTATAACATTATAAAGTTGAACAATGAGAATTTGAATCCTTACCAGAGTTTGGAAATATGGAATGAAAATAAAGATTCATTGAATATGGACCGGTTTGCTCGTGTTGTAGTTGAAATGCTCAGACTATGTGATGAATACAAGATAGATATACTGGATATTGTACCTTTCATACCGGAGTCAGATGAAACTGTGATTAATTTCAAGATAGAATATTTTGGGAAAGATATTTGTCGAAAACCACAACTTGATGCTTTGCTTGGTAAGCAAACTCACTTAGCACGATCATCGATGACAAGTTTACTATCTGCTTTCCTTAATTACGATGACGAAATCAATGCTGAAAAAGTCACACAAACGATCTTCCGATCATCCAGCAAAATGAATAACACAGAAGTTGGTCTAATTGTACAAAAACTATTATCCCAGGGAAAATTACATGATTCGATCTTGGCAATCAAATCGTTTACATCAGTAGAAAAGCAATTGGCTCATGCCAGTATGTTTCGTTTTATCCTTGAACATCCTAATCACGATAAACTGGAAAGAAATACAGTTTGGGATTTCTTGAAATTGGAAACCCTGCAACATAGAACAGATTATCTAGCAAGATTGTTAACAATTGAAGCGATTCGAAATATGGCCAGAAGAGATATCCGAGATGGGATTAGTAATTTTGTGAACTTTATCCGATACTCCAATCGTAAATCGTCATCGGATGCGATGTATTTTAATTTAAAGTTGGAGAAATATGGGATACCAAGTTGGTTTGAACGCCAGATCCAACTCGATGATAAGGAAACTATGATCAAGATCTGCTCCATCATGGTTCCTTATGCATTAGAACAGAAGAATAGATGGGCTGTGGTGTGGCTCTTCAATGAGTTTAGGAAATTGGGTTGGGATCTTGCTAGTATTTACAAGCTTTTCAACACGTATGATGAAGATGGGTATCTATCCAGACTTCTCAAATCCAAAATCATCGACGCTGTATCCACCTCCAACCTTACGCAATTGTAAATAAATATGACGATAATAATAATAATAAAAAAAATATATGTATATATACAAGGAAATGGGAATATGTAAACCGATTCTCTATTTAAATCTCTTCTTATCGGCTCTCTTATCATATAATTGACCTCCAGTAATTTCTTCGGCATTTTCACTCATCATGGAGAACAAATCATCATTATTCTTCTTAGTTCTTTGTCTTTCCAATTCTTTAAGTTTTTCTTCTTCTTCAATACTAAGTTCGACAACTTCTTCTTGTTGTTGTTCACCTTCCTTCTTGGCTTCCTCTTCACCAAAAGTACCTCCATACTTAGACTTGAATCTACCAATCTTACCAGCTTCACTAAGCAAGTCTGAACTCTTCAAATCACTACGGTGTGGGTTCCACAAAGAACTTGTTCTTTGATCATTAATCATACGGATTTCATCCTTTGGTGCCTGACTGAATCTTCTTATAACACTTCCGTCACTTAATTCAACGAGGGTATCGAATTGGTGAAAAATTGCTGGACGGGCTTTACCAAGTCTGATTTTTTTCATAACTCTACGATTGGACAAATTGACATCGGTTGGGGTTGTTAATTTGGAAGAACCCTGTGGTATCACTGATTTGGATCTTATGAACGTGAGTGGCACATTTCTGCCTAGATTATGAGGTCTTGGAAACATATTGATGGTTTGACTTTCTACTGCTTCTATCTATCTATCTAGTGGTTGAAAATTTTCTTCCCTTTTTTTTGTTCGTATGGTTGATGTTAAGCTAGTCGTGTGCATTTTCCCAAAACATCAAATTTTTTTTTTTCTTTCTATGGATTTTTTTTTTTTTTTTTTGCTGTGAAGTTCAGTTAAAGGAAATCAAAAAGAATTTCCACCATCTTCTATATTTCTTTCAGATATAATCAACCAAAAACACCACTATGGCATTCTCAACTCAGACTCCAACAATTGTGGTTTTAAAAGAAGGTACCGATACTTCCCAAGGTAAAGGTCAAATCTTAACTAATATAAATGCTTGTTTGGCTATTCAAGACACATTAAAACCAACTTTGGGACCATTTGGTTCCGATATTTTGATTGTTGGATCCAATGGCAAAACCACCATTTCCAATGATGGAGCTACTATTTTGAAATTGTTGGATATTGTTCATCCAGCTGCACAAATGTTGGTTGATATTTCCCGATCCCAAGATGCTGAAGTTGGAGATGGAACCACTAGTGTTACATTATTAGCAGGTGAATTATTGCGTGAAGCTAGATCATTTATTGAAGATGGAATTAACGCTCATTTGATTATTAAAGGATACAGAAAGGCTTGTGATTTGTGTATTGCCAAGATTGATCAATTGGCTATTGATATAAATAAGGAAGATCCAGAAGAGTTTAGAAGTTTATTGGAGAAATGTGCCACCACTGCTATGTCAAGTAAATTGATCAGTAACAATTCTAAATTTTTCACTAAAATGGTGGTTGATGCTGTTATGAGTTTAGATAGGGAATATTTGGATGAAAACTTGATTGGTATCAAGAAAGTCCCAGGTGGTTCTTTGGAAGACTCGTTATTCATCAATGGTGTTGCATTCAAAAAGACCTTCTCCTATGCTGGATTTGAACAACAACCTAAATATTTCAAAGACCCAAAGATTCTTTGTTTGAATGTCGAATTGGAATTGAAAGCTGAAAAAGACAATGCCGAAGTTAGAATCGACCAAGTGAAAGACTATCAAGCTATTGTTGATGCCGAATGGCAAATTATTTTCAATAAATTAGAAGCTATTCATAAATCAGGTGCTAACATAGTGTTATCTAAATTACCAATTGGTGATTTAGCAACCCAATATTTTGCTGATAGAAACATCTTTTGTGCTGGTAGAGTCAGTTCTGATGATATGGATAGAGTTATTCAAGCTGTTGGTGGCTCTGTACAACTGACCTGTTCCAACATAACCGAAACCGACTTGGGTACTTGTGAAACTTTTGAAGAAGTTCAAATTGGTAATGAAAGATACAATCTATTCAAAGGATGTCCTCAAGCTAAGACATGTACTTTGATATTGAGAGGTGGGGCTGAACAAGTCATCGCCGAAGTCGAACGTTCTTTACACGATGCCATCATGATTGTTAAGCGTGCGGTGGTGAATCATACTATAGTGGCCGGTGGTGGTGCCATAGAAATGGAATTATCGAAATACTTGAGAGATTACTCCAGAACTATTGCTGGTAAGCAGCAATTGATTATAGCTGCCTTTGCCAAAGCTTTGGAGGTTATACCAAGACAATTGTGTGAAAATGCCGGTTTGGATGCCATTGAATTGTTGAATAAATTAAGAAGTGCTCATGCCAAGGGGGAAACATGGTACGGTATAGATTTCCAAATGGAAAACATTGGTAACAATTATAAGAACTTTATCTGGGAACCAGCTTTGGTAAAGATCAATGCCTTGAGTTCTGCCACAGAAGCAGCAACCACATTATTATCAGTTGATGAAACCATTAGAAATGATGAACAAGAGCAAGCACAAGGAGGTGCACCACCTCCTCAAGCAAGGGGAAGAGGTGCATTTTAGGTAGTTTTATAATTGTCGTTAATAGAAAGGTAAATAATAAGTGCTTTTTAATTTTTTTCTTTTTTGGGTTTGGCACGATGTATCGAGTCACGTGATTTGTGTTTTACTGAAGTCAATATAGAGAATGTAACGACATTTCTTCAATTTTTATTTTTGGTGTTGTCTCCAAATTTTAATTCTTTCTTTTTTTTGGGTTTATATTTATTTTTGTACGCGTCATGCGAGAGAGCAAAGGGTAGTTTGTTATACATGCCGTTTTTATTTTGTGGCCCCGTTGAGATGGCTCGACGGTAACAGCAGTTCTTCCAATGTAGCTGTGGAAGTTGAAGACCGCCTTATTTTATTACCAATTGAGAAAGATAAATACTCATCTTGTCTTTGTCGCACGCATAATGAAACTGGATGTCAATGGGGAGGAGACATTGGGCGTAGGACTTGTTTGTTGTTGCTTTTTTTTTGTCTTTGTTCATGGTGACGACAACGAACACTGACGAAGACGAAGAGCAAGACGAAGAAGACGAAGACGCAATAGAAGCGTGTGGCACAGGTACGGTTACTGGTGTTATTTTTTTTTTCTATTTTTATTAATAGAAACACGGTGGAACTTATATTTATCCTTGTCTTTCCATTTTTGGTTGGTTATGAAATTTATAAAGTTGTTAGAGATACGGGGGTTGGAGTATTTTCATTTATGACCAATCAAAACGTGAAGATCAACTTCCACGTCTCGTCCCTTTCTCTTTTTTTTTTTTTTGGTTTTAATGGATCGTGTTTTATAGCTTTAGAGACTTGTGTTATTAGATGAAATAAATTATTCTCCTATCAGTTTAATATTTTAATTTAAGTTACATCGAAGTATGTACTAAAATAAATAATGCAAAAAGAAAAGGGTTAAAATGCTCATACCAATAAAAAAATATATTAGGTGATGCCTTGGGCCCAATGTAATATTAAAAAAAAAAAAAAAATCACCCAAAGGGAGCGTGAATCGAACAAAATAGGAGCAAGAGGCGAGGGGAAAATCAAATCGATTCGACAGGGGAAGTAAAAAAAAAAAGGGCGACAGAATAAATATCAACAGGAGGCGAGATGGGGTGAAGAGAAGAAAAAAAAATTTCAAAGAAAAAAAGGTTTTTTTTTTTTGGATGCGAAATTTCGCGTCGCCTCTTAATATTTTTTTGTTATAAAAGTTTAGTTCAATTGAAGGGAGAGAAAGCACTATTGTATTGTGTTTAATGTATGTACAATAGATAATTGTTGCATGAATTAAACTCAACCTCAGCCATTTTACATACAAAAAGGAGGTGTGGGAGAATTAAGTTAGTTTAAGCAAATGAACAAAAAAAGAAAAGGATCTGAAATTGGATAGACAACTATTTGTATCAGTTATCAATGTTTTACTTAATGTGCTATACATCCAATGAGCATTCTTCTTCATTGAGAATGATCTAGGCTCACCCATGATATCATGAAAGGGTATCAACTGTGGAGAAGCGTTTTATAGATGCGGCGGCTGAAAGAGATAAGGGTTGTTTTCTTTTACTATCATCGCCCACTACATTGCTCTACAAAACGTGTAAGCTTCGTTGTGTTGAAAGAGAGAAGGAGTGGGTTAGGAGAGAGCTTGAGAAACACGATTTTATACTTTTGTATAGACGTTTCTGTGGGATGTAATCGAGAATAGTTAGACTAGTTTATATGACACACAAAACAGGACATTCATCGTCTCTCCTGCTCTTTCTTCCATTTTTATAATCTTTTTCATTGCGAGAATTACAAGACAAAAAAAAATTCACAAAATTCACGATGTAAATAGCATTTGACTGTGATTGTGAGTGTTTCTATTTATTCCGTAGGAGAAATGTCTCTCGTATATATGCTCTGTCTCTGTGTTTATTGTGGTTTTTTTAGTGTCAATGGTGGAACAATTCCTTGGATGTAAAATGTCGTGCAATTTTTTTTTTTTTTTTTTTGGCCAGTGGGTGGTGAATGTATGTATGTTTGTGTTTGTGTAATGTTGCCAAATATTTCGCGTCACTAAGTGCATCCCTCCTTTCACCTACCGCCATAAACAATCGTCAAGAGATTTACATACTTACACCTCAGTGCGGTATGAAGATATAATACAATGTAATACAAATAAATACATTAATTATATTAATCAACCCATTTCCCATCTGTCTCAAATTTATTTCCTTCTTTTTTATTTATTTATTTATTTATTTATATATATTTATCAATATTTATATTTACCCTTTTCCAACTTTCAAGTATATCATCTTGTTCTTCTAAAGAACTACACTATCAACACATTATACCCACCTTCTTTTCATTCATTCCCTTTATTCACTCATTTTTTATAGAACCAGTAAAAAAAAAATTTTTACAACCATTTTTCTTGACCCTCCACCCATTCATTTTTCATATATATATTGCTTTTCATTCATTTCCTATTAGACAACCAACAAGTCTCATATCTTGCATGCAATAGTATACCCAATTCAATCCAATTCAACATCTACAATTACCCATTCGCTAACATAACAACAACAACATGTCCTTCACACAGCCACCTCAATACCAAGCCCTGCTTCAGGCCCATCCAAAGAAAGTTAAATACGGTCCTCCTTCTCACATCAAAAGAAGAGCCTACCATCCTACGCTAGAAGCATTGGAATCACAAGCTAATAGAATTCTAATAGACGAATACTACCAAGATGTTACATCCACTTTATCGGACTTGGAAAGCAAAAGCTCCGTCAACCATGCCATGATTGATTTACAACCTGAAATCCAATGGTTCATGAGACCTTTCTTATTGGACTTCTTAATTGAATTACACTCTTCTTTCAAGTTACAACCAACCACTTTGTTTTTATGTCTCAACATCATCGACAGATACTGTGCCAAAAGAATTGTATTCAAACGTCACTATCAATTGGTCGGATGTACTGCATTGTGGATCGCTGGTAAGTATGAAGATAAAAAACTGAGGGTTCCTACCTTGAAAGAATTAACCATCATGTGTCGTAATGCATATGATGAAGAAATGTTTGTTCAAATGGAAATGCATATATTAAGTACTCTTGAATGGTCAATCTCACATCCAACTTTAGAAGACTGTTTGCAATTGGCAATTAATTCTTCTAAAATAGCCATGCCAACCATCCCATCTTCCTCGTCCTCACCTTATAATTTTGAAGATGATGATGACGAAACCAACAACAAATCTATCTTATCTGCTGTCACAGCTGTTGGGAGATTCTTGTGTGAATTGTCTCTTTACGACAAGTTCTTTTTATCTGTTCCAACATCATTAACTGCTATCACTTGTAATTTGTTAGCTTGTTCCATGTTGCAAATTCCAAATGCATCTATCACCTTGAGGGACTTATTGGAAGAAACAATCATGAAACCAAAAAGAGAACAATTACTTAAGGAAAGATTACAAAAGAAAAACAATTCCAGCATACCACGTCATCCTATTGCCAACCAAAACACAAACACTTTATACCACAACAACAACGAAAGTAACTACAGTCATCAACAAATGGATGTAAGACATTCCAGCATTGATGATGATATAGACTTAGATTATGATGACGAAGACAATGAAGATGATGATGATGATGAAGCTGAAGATGAAGATGACTACATTGATGATTTTTATGAAATGGACCAAGATGAAACAAATGCCAATGTTGACGACACGAATGACACTACCTTTGATGAAGAATTGGAAAACAAACCCCCAAGAATCCATGGAGCTTTTTTAAGCGGGCTCGACGAAAACTCCCTTTTAACTATTAAGAAAATTGCCTTGGTTTTAATTATTCAATTGAGCAAAGTCACCGAAGTTTTATCTAAAAAATATGAAAACTTAGGAGTCATCCAAGTGATCAACAATTTTCACTCCAACTACAAATTTGTAATTCAATCAATTTACGAAAAACAGGAAGAAATTATGAACAACATTGATGAAGTTGACTTCAAGTTAATTCAATCATCGGAATTATTGCTACAATTCCCAAAAATTGACGAAGACTTGACTGAAGATGAACTCACTGAAGATGAAGATGACATTGATTCTGAATACGACCATTTATCATTTCGTACTCCCAAATCTCCACACCCATTCTCCTCATCATCATTAAGTTTAGTAGATGGTCAAACCATTGCACCAGTTACACCACCTTCTGCCACTTCACAATATTCTGTTTTTTCAAATAAAAGATCATCATCAAGTAGAGTCAATTCTGCATGTAATACACCTACACATGTTGCCATCAGTTCCTTTGCTCCACCACAACCACCTCCAGGTTCTGTTTTAAGAACTAAGTCAAAGATCAGAAAGAATAATGGTAATCATAACTACAAGCGTGATAGTAAATATGATCCACATCAATTTTCTCCTATTAAGCCAACAAGTACGAGTAATTCAATTATGGGCGGCGGTGGATCTTCACCCTTAATGCATCAACAACAATTTTAAATGATAAATTTGCCTTACCTTTTGAGAACGTAATAGCTTTGTTCTGCTTAGATTTTTTTTTTTAGAGTTTTGGTTTTTTTTTTTTTTGGTTTTTTTATATCTTTTTTTGCATTATTAATTCTAGAAGAAGTAAATTTCTTCTTAGATATCTTTTAATACTTCAATTCTTGTCTATACATTAGATTTTATAATATACTTTTTTGATTGCTTTATAATATTTGTTATTATTGTAATGTCGTGAAGAAATTAGATTTCAAGGTTGAGTTATTTTCTGCTCAAAAAATGTTGCAAAATTTTTCTCAAAATATCATCATGAAAGAGGACTGATTCAAATTTTCTCAAGGAGACAAACGAAGCAAGAATGAAAACTATTAGGTACGCAATCCTCATACCCTATAATCACACACATATGCTTATACTTCCTTACTAGTTCCTTCTACTAATTACACCATGATGATGTTTGTCAACTGTCATTTCAAACCTTGTGGGTTAACTGTCATTTACTTGGTAGCGCATTTGAAACGCGTCGCAAAAAAATATCACAAAGGGAAATCATATACGACTTAGTTACCCCCCCTTTCGAGTCAATGCTAAAAATAGGTTACTAGAGTACAGTTTAAAGTTGGTTAGATGGATCTGAGTAATAGAGCAACGTTTTTTGCGCCTTGTAAAACTCTTAACCTTATTGTTTTGCAAATGAAAGTTTAGGTGTAGGTGAAGGACAAGAATTAGGAGATGGAGAAAGAAAAATAAGTCAAAGGAGCTGTTGATTAAATTCGACACTAATTCATATGCATGATTTTTTCCGCATTGAGAATGTAGGTTTCAGAATGTTTTTTTTTTTTTTTTTGTTGCTGTTCGTTATCAACATTAACTTAGACGACAAATCAACGAATAATAACACAGCCATCACTTTTAGGACAACAACTTTTACATATTCTTCATATCGGATCAAACATTCTTGATTCATGACTCGTAATAACTTCTTTCATATTTGTATTGGAGTATTTTTTTTTTCTGATTTGATTTGCAATTAATCCGGGTATTTCTTTGTTCTAGTGTCACCAAGACGCATTTCAAACAATCTCGTCAGTTCTATCTCTAGGAAACTATTATTCTACAAACAGGTCACCAAAAAACCTGGTTTCAACTTAGTACTTACTTAAGCTTGAGCTTAAGTAATTTTTGATATGCTATGCTCTACTGTTATTCATTCCTTTTTGTTGGATTTGGACTACAACATCTAGTAAGAAAATTTTGACAGACAGGTCGTGTGCTATTACTCAATGTCTTATTTTTGTTTATTTTTGGGTTGTTTTCGGTGTACCTGATAAAAAAGGGAAAATTTTTCTACACTTATCAACCTTTCCTAATTTCTTACAACCAAACCCATTACCTTCGATTCAAAACTTGAATAGCCCACTATAGAATACCCCCCATTTACCTTCGCTTTAGATACAGAGTGCTAACGACGTTCAAAATATTCATTTCATTTCCTTTTAGCAAGTTACCCCTCGAATCATGCCTTCTTCTACACAAACAGACGATAATGATTCCATAATATCGAAAAATTGGGTCTGGGTGCCCAATCAAGCAGACTTATTCACAAAAGGTTACATTTCTGAATATTTACCCGAAGGGAAATGCAAAGTGAACATAGTAAAAGGACAGGATACTACCGCCACAAGCAGTACTATAACGATAGATCAAAAAGCTTTGGAAAATTGCAATCCTACAAAATTTAATAAATGTGAAGACATGGCAGAATTGACACATTTGAACGAACCATCGGTCGTTTATAATTTGTATCTTCGATACTCGGACGATTTAATCTATACATATTCGGGGCTATTTCTTGTTGCCATCAACCCATATAAACTGTTACCGATCTATAACCAAGCGATCCTTAAAAAATATCATGACTTCAAACCTGATGGATCAGGATCAAGTGGCATAAAGAGTCAACCTTCACCACATATTTTCTCAGTTGCCGAATCGACATTCAGAAATTTGTTGAGCAATAGGAAAGATCAAAGTATTTTGGTTACGGGAGAGAGTGGGGCTGGTAAGACTGAAAATACAAAGAAAATCATCCAATATTTATCTTCAATTACAAAGAATGGAGAGGATAAGACCAATATTGATGTAAAGATATTACAAGCAAATCCATTATTGGAAAGTTTTGGGAATGCCAAAACTATCAAGAATAATAATTCCTCAAGATTTGGGAAGTTTATTCAAATTTTCTTTTCCCATGATAATGGGCAAGAGATTACTGGAGCCAATATCGATTATTACCTTTTGGAAAAATCAAGGGTTATAAGCCAATCAAGCCAAGAGCGAAATTATCATGTATTTTATCAATTCTTGAAAGGGTATGAAAACTTGTCCAGTTTGGGTTTAAACAAAGATTTATCAACATACGGATATCTTAAAAGTGGACAATTGAGCATTACCAATGTCGACGATTTCAAAGAGTTCAACTTGTTAGTGGAGGCATTCAAGATTATGGGATTCACTTCAAGTGAGACTAATTTCATTTACCAAGTTTTAGCTATTGTTTTACATTTAGGTAACTTGGATTTCACATCTTGGAAAGCTGAACAAGCTAATTTTACTCCCGATTCACCTATTGACAAGATTTGTGATTTGTTGGGAGTCGACAAGTCAAGCATGGTAGAGAATTTGTTAAGACCAAAAGTCAAAGCAGGTAGGGAATTTGTCACCAAGTCCAAAAAAGCTAACGAAGTCAAGTTTGCCATCGATGCATTTGCCAAATACTTGTATGAAAAGTTGTTTCAATTCATCATTTCAAAAATCAACGAAAATTTATACAACCAAGAGAACACCAATGGGAACTTTATTGGGGTTTTGGATATCGCTGGTTTTGAAATTTTTGAAATAAATTCGTTTGAACAATTGTGTATCAATTATACCAACGAGAAACTACAACAATTTTTTAACCATCATTCGTTTATATTAGAACAAAGTGAATATTTAAGAGAAAATATCAATTGGGAATTTATTGATTTTGGTCAAGATTTACAACCTACAATTGATTTGATTGAAACCAGACAACCAATGGGTATTTTGAAATTGCTTGATGAAGAATGTCTCATGCCAAAATCTTCCGATCAATCGTTTATGGACAAGTTGAGTTCTAACTTTGCGGGCAAGAACCGCAAATTCTTACAGAACAAGTTAAAGAGTGGGTTTATTGTTCATCATTATGCTGGTAAAGTCGAATATAATGTTGATAATTGGTTACAAAAGAATACTGACCCAATAAGTGAAAGTATTTTGGGATTGTTGCCGGATTCATCAAATCCCTTTATTGCCGAAATGTTCATCAATGATCCACATTTAACTCAACAATCAAACCAGCGTAACTCCAAATTGAAAACAGCATCACAAAAACATAAAGACCAATTGAAAGTTCTCATGGATCAATTGGAATCCACAGAACCACATTTCGTGCGATGCATTTTGCCAAATTTAGAGAAACGAGCCAACAAATTTGATAAAAACTTGGTTTTGGGCCAATTAAGATGTAATGGGGTTCTTGAAGGTATTAGAATTACCCGAGCAGGTTACCCTAATAGAATGTTGTTTGATGAATTTATTGCAAGATATTCCATTATTTGCGATCAAGAGGTTTTTACCAAGAATAGTAAAACCACTAGTGAAATCATTCTAAAACATGCCAAATTAGATCCTGATACTTACAAAGTGGGTCTCACAAAGATTTTCTTCAAGAATGGTATATTGGGTCAATTGGAAGTTCTTCGAGATTTGAGCTTAAAGACTATTTTCACTGAATTACAGAGAGTTATTAGAGGTAATTTGGCAAGAATCACACTCAAACAACAAATTAAAGAAATCCAGTCTGCCCAAATCATTGCTAAAACAATGAAAACATTGGATGAAGCAAAAGAGAATTCCCCATGGATGAATTTATTTTACCATATCAAACCATTATTGGAAGATTCAGTCAAGGTTTTGGATTCAAAGGAAATGCAAGAAAATTTGAAGAACATGACCGTGAAGCTCAAAGACACCGAGAAGATGAAAAATGGTTTGGAGAAGGATAATGAAAAATTACGTGAACAGTTGATTAAGTTGGAAGATGAAATCATTACCATCAATGGAAGTATCAAGTCCAAGGATGACCAAATGTCAAGATTGAAAATTGATGAAGCTAAATCAAAGAAAAAGGTTCAAGATTTAGAGACCAAGATTAAGGACTTTCAACAAGCAAATGAAGAATTGGTGAGTGAGAGGGAGAAATTGACTAGTCGTTCTTTGGATCTTCATGATCAACATAATAAGAAGGTTGAAGAATTGAATGAATTGAGTAAATTACACGAAAGCGCCCAAGATGAGTTAGCAAAGTTGAAGGAACAGCTCGCCAACGCAAGTAAAATGAAGCGAGAACACCAAGATGAATTGAAGAGTGTTAGAGATCAACATGAGAAATCTATTCACGAATCCGCTTTGAAAAACTCACAATTAGAACAATTGACAAAGAAATTACAAGCCAATTTATCATCCCACGAAAAACTCTTACCAGAACATGAATCCCTAAAAGAAGAGATCAAAAAATTGAAGGACATGGTCAGCCAAGGTGAATCCAAATTCAGTGATCAACAACAAACTATCAGTTCATTACAATCTCAATTGACTAAAGATGAAAGCAGCAAGACTAAATACGGAAAGAAGATCGAAGAGGCAAAGGAGAAAGTATCTTTGTTGAAAGCTAAGCTTGAGAAGAAATCTGGTGAACTTGATGAGTATAAGAGACAGGTCAAACAATTGAAAGGTGAACTAGCCATAGTTAATTCGAAAATTGGCGAACATGACAATATCAAGAAACAATTGACAGAATTGAAATCCAGCGAATCTCAACGTGTTCTTGAAGTGGATGCATACAAACAGAAATTGACCAATGCATTAAATGAGCACAAATCAATCGAATCACAATACCAATCATTAAAGATTGAATGCGATGATCTCAGGAAAGTTAAAGAAGAATATAGTAGCAAGATACATTCTTTGACTTCCCAAATCACACAGATCAACCAAGACCTTAAGCAAAAAGAATCAGAAAAAGAAAACCAGCCTCCAGATCCACGAATTATGGAAGAGTTTACTCATATGAAGATCAAACTTAATGAGCAAAGTGCTACTTTAAGAAAGGAAAAGTTTGAAAATAAGAAGTTATCGGAAGAGTTGCAATTAATCAAAGAGAGGATAATGAATGGTTCTTTGACCAGTATGGATTTAACCCCCAAGAGAAGATCATTGGCTATTGGTGAACGGTCAATTATTACTAGCAATGTAGATTTCTTGAATAAAGAATTAGAGAGCTTGAAATTTCAATTGAGTCAAGAACAAGGAAATTTCCAACGAGCTGAGAATTACGCCATTGAATTGCAAAAGAAATTAAATAAGTTGATGGCCACCAGAGGTATTAATAGCTCGACTGATTATGAAAAGAAATACAAGGAATCCCAAGACAGAATTCATAAGTTGGAAAGCAAGATCGAAGGATTAATTACTGCTGATGATAGTTTCAACGATTCTGTCAATTCAAATTCATCCAGAAGCTCCCTCATTAGAAGTGATAGTTTCAATAATGGATTAAAGGGTGTCAGTCAAGAATATATTCAAATATATCAAGATATATCAAAGACTTTGCGATCTACTCGTGATGAATTGAGTGTTTCGAAGACGGAAATCTTGCGTTTGAAGGCGTTGTTGAGGGAGTCTGAAGACGAATTGTACCGAATCAAACAAGAAAATTACAAAACTTCCGTGAATGATTATGAACAAGATTTGGCGCAGTTGAAGGTTAAACATGAAACATTATTATCTCGAAACAAAGATATTTCTGACAGCTTGGAAATGTATAAAAAACGTTCCGATGAGTATTATAACAAGTTGGAAATGGCTGAATCTGCCGTGACTATGGCACAAAGAAATGAAAAACAAGCCAAGAAGGAAATGCAAGAGTTGAGAAATCAATTGATTTTAACCAAGGAAGAATGTCGAACTTCACAGATTTTGATCAAAGATTTCAGAATCAAGATTGGGGAGTTTGAAGAACAGATTGTTGTCAAGGACCAAAAATTGCAGTCTTGCAGTGAAGAAATCAAGTCCCTCAAAGACAAATTGTCATATCATTTGAGCAATTATGAGAATAAGGAATTGACTGAGAAGTATAAAGAAGAGATTAGAAATTTGAACAAAGAGTTGAATTTCAAGATCGACACAGAAACAAAATTGATTAAAGAGAGCAAAAAGTTGCAATTGGACTATGAAGATGCTGTTTTGGCTAAAGACAACTTAACCAAAGAATTAGAAGATCTGGTCTTGCGTGAAGAACGATTGGAAATGCGCGTTGAAGAATTATCGAATAATTTGCGTAGTTTGGAAAACGAGAAAGTTATCAATGGTCGTAAGATCCTCAATTTTACCAGACAAGTCTCTGGATTGAAACAACTCATTGAGGAAATATCCACAGAAAGAGACCGTATCTTACAAGAAAAGACAGAACTCTCCAACGCATTTAACAAATTGGACTCTCAACATGATCGTACCACCACAGAATTGAAACAAAGTCAAGCGGAATTAACCTTTTTGAAACAACATTTGGAAAACCAACGTGAAGATTCTGAAGCTATCAAGTCCGAATTGAACCAATCGAAACTTTCTACTTCTTCAGATTATCGTGACCAACAGAAATTGCGTCATGAATTGTTAATCACCCAAGAAGAGAATTTCGGTCTTCTGAAGACCAATAAAGAATTGAACAAGAAGGTTGAGGCATTGGAAGAAAAATTGTACAGTAATGAACAATTGAAGTATTTGGAAGACAAAGTCAAGACATTGACAAAGTCATTGGACAGTGCAAACGTAGAAAAATTCGAAGATGAGAAGAATATCAAGAATTTGGAAAGAAAAGTGAAGAATTTGGAAATTAGAGTCGAAAATGAGTCAAGTTTGAGTAAAAGATACAATGATGAGAATTTCGATTATCAAAACAAGATCAATCACTATAAGAGCACTTTTGATATTTTGCATAATGAGAATTTGGAAAAAGACTTGCAATTGAAGAGTATCCAAAGGGAAAATATTGAAATCAAAGAAACGATGTTGATGTTACAAAAGGAAGTATTAGAATTACGTGAAAAATTACGTGTATAGAACAAAAAAAAATTATGTACAGATTAAATAATAAATACAGTATTTTAGATCAAAACACATTATCTATGAAAACCAACTCAAGTTCTTCTCTGCAGCCATATCTCTAGCTTTAGTTGGTGCAGGACCATCATATTTCCCCAAGCCGTATCTACGGAGAATATATTCGACATCACCGAAACCTTCCCTTTCACCTTGCATAACCATAGATGGTAAACCCGAGCTAACCCCTTTAGTGACCACATTCCCAGTGATCGTTTTTTCCAAAACATTCTTCAAATCCTCACCTGTCAATCTATCAATTTTTTCAACCATTTCATCGATGGTGGTAATCTTACCTTGAGTTTGAATTTGACGACCCAAATCTTCCAATCTAGCCAATCTACTTTCAACATTCATCAATAACGAACTAGTCAATTGCTTCTTAGCTCTTGCAACTTCACTTTCTTTCATACCACCTGATTTGGTTAATAATTTACTCAATTCATTGGCAATGATTTCCGCACCAACGCTAGCAGCTTGTGGGACTAATGACAAAGTGATACCAAAGATTCCGCTATTGATGTATGAATGGTTAAAACATTGACAGTTTTCAACATATCCGTATTGGTTCAATACTTGGGTGTATAATCTTGAAAACATACCCTTACCTGGTCCACCGGCAGAAAATGATGAGCCACCACCGAGTAATTTTTGTAAAGTGGCTAACGAATATAAATCGTCATTTAACAAACCAGTAGTTTCAAATCCAATTTGAATATGGTATAATTCAGGGAAATTGGCATAAAGAGGAGGTTGATAAGGTAATGCCAATTCTCCTCCAGTGTAGTTGATAACTCCCAATTCAGGTTTGACAGGATTGGTACTTTTCCAATCACCAAAGTTATCCATAACTAAACGTAATGCATGTTCATGAGGTACACCAACCATGGCAATGGTGATATTCTGTGGTTGGAAGAATTTCTCATGATAGTTCAAGATATCATTCTTTCTAACAATTGGTAATCTCTCCCTAGGCAAAAACATAGGTAACCCAAGTGTGTTATTCTTATAAGCCACAGAATGTAATTCTTCTGGCAAGTATAAATCTGGCTTATGACTCAATTCTTGTACTTCATAATCTGCAGCCATTAAACATTCTTCAAATTCTTGATCAGTGAATTTAGGATATCTGATAGTCTGACAAATGAGTTCCAACATCTTGTCAACATCCTTATTGAACACAGAACTTTGATAAATTACAGATTCTCTTTGGGCAGCACTCATATAATTCCCGCCCAATTTCGATAAGTTTTCAAACATTTCCGTTCCAGTATATTTCTCCGTCGATTTCCACGCTAATCGATCATGCAAATGGGATAACCCAGGGTTCTTAGGATCTTCAAATCTAGATCCGGCATCAACATAGGCTCCTAATGCACTAAAATGGCCCGGGGTTGAATCGGTCACTAATCGTAATCCATTGGCAAGAGTTGTCATTTCTATTTGGGGTTTCGATGTCGTGGCTAATGTATGGTTATTCCTTCTGGTAGTGGCATAGTTAAATAGTTTCACATTCTTGTGAGGAACTCTCTTTATTGGAATTCTGGACAACATCTTGGTAATGGGGGACTGGGAATTATTGGTGTGAGAGGTTTGGTGGAAGATTCTTTAAAAAGACTAAAAAAGCAAGTAGAAAAAAAAAAGAAAGAATGGAAAATTTATAATAGCCGGGTTTATGTGCAGTCCCCTTTTTTTGATTTCGGTAACCCAAATGATAAACTATTGATAGGTTAAATCCGAGGCTTCGATAAGCTCGGAAGAAATATACATGATATTGAAATGTAGGTTTACTGGTAATCATTTGAAATTAGTTCTGAATTTGATATTTCTGAGTATGTGCAAAATGATGACTATTGCTACGAAGTGACATTTTGTGAAGACACTGAATGAAAAATATAAATGTTCGACCAATATACTCCACACATATTGAACGTGGGGGATTATGTGGTTTGGGAGGAGGATGTAAATATTTATGAAGTCAATCCATACTCATTACGATTTAGAGCTTAAAGCAGGAGAGTCGGAGTTAACCAAACCACTATATCGGTATTGCGAGATCCGGGATTCTCCAGCTGTTGCATTCTATTTAAATGAAAAAGAGAAACAAGGTTATTAGAGTAGAGTATGAATTATTTAAGAAAATTAAAGGTGAACTGCATGCAATACAGCGGTATTTTAATTTTTTTTGGCTGGTCAAAGAGGGATTATACCTTAATTCGAAGTCAATAGAATGTTCATAATAAACGTCTTTGTATTTGTAATTGTAATTGTCCTACCAAAGATACCACCAAACGGCCAATACTAATGCAAGGATGAATAAAATCATTCTTCCTTCTACTGTAGTACCCAACCACAACCCATAACCTATAACATTATCCATAACATGTGTAACCACCCGATTTGTAAAGAAATCCAACTTTGTAGGTCTCAAATAAATAGACGTTGGCCCACTTTCAATGTAATTATCATGATCCATCTCTTCCAATTGATTAAAATTCAGGAACCTTGATTGCTGCGATAATCCTGTTGATAGGATTTCTAAACACCCAGACATCGGTGATATTATCAGTTTTGGAGGATTGAATGGAATGGAGATTCTTAAATAAACTGGACGATGATCTGATAACAATAAAGAATTTATGGAATCATATTTATCGACTACTGGTAATGACTGGATAGGAGATGCAGAACGTAATAGATGTAAATTTTCTGCATCCTCATAAGTTGACAAGAATAAAATTCTATCACACCAAGAAGGACATCTTTTGGAATTGTAAATTCCTGTATTGATAAAGTATTTGTAAGTTGGTTGAAACTCGATTTTCCCCTCACTGAAACCTAATAGTACGTCCCCATTCTTCAACCCTTTAGATAATTCATCATACTGGGAGAATAATTGGTATACATATTCTTTATCAATTGCACTATGTTGATCAGCCAAAGCCAACAAATTTTGGGCGACAACTGAAGTTTTCTTGTAATCCTGAGTAGTTCTGTAATTAAGATCTCCTAAAATAAAAATATGATTATTTGGTTTAATCAAACCATACCCGTCACCAAATTCAAGACTTCTGATGATGGTCAACAAGTTCTGGTTTCTTTGTAGATAGTAATTCTGTCCTTCAAATGCATTCAAATGAATGCCAGCAAAACTCAATTCCACCGATTTCCTATCGCCCGGGGAATATTTCAATCTCACACCAACACCTCCTTTCAAGGAACTGTAACCATAACCTACTGAAGAAGTTGCAGTTCTAATATTGGAAAATTTCAGTGGGTAGGGAGAAATAATAATCAACCCAATAGACCCAACGTGGTTCATGGCTATGGTTTTAAAGCAATCCATTCCATACTTTTCAAACAACATCACCTGTAACACCTCATTATAGGCGATTAATTGCTGATTGGACGTAGCTCTAAAGCTTCCGTCTAAAACGGAGCAGAATTCTTGCAAGGCAAATACATATAAAAGGGACGGGGTTTCTGGGAGAGACTCTGTGACCTTGGGCTTGAATGAGTTGGAGTCAATTACTTGCTTATTACAGTTATACGTGAACAAGTATAATGGAAGTTGTGACTCATTGGATTGTTCTTGTTTAATGTCTGTCATTGGCCGTGGGGTAGGTATATTGCTGTCAACAAAGAAATCAGCTGTAAGTTGTTGCTGTCGCAAAAAAATAAAAAAGTCAAAAGAAAAATAAAGGTTTTGATCGTGACTGTTTCATCTGACCCAAAGGCATCGGACATAATGAGCAACTTTATAGAGATACAACGCTCCAATATTGAAGAGCTTGATATTATTGAAGAGTCAATATCCAAAAAACTATTAAGGAATCCATATATATTGCCTTCAAACCTACTGCCTAAACATAATATACTTCTATCAAAAGTTGCCAAACCCAAATCAACGAGACGAATTTCACTTCAACAACAATATGAATTGAAGTACATCAACGATCAATACCATCAGATATTAAAGAATTTAGGTCATTGTATAACCAATGAGAAAGATATATTTAAAAAAGCGTTGCCTGATTCTTCATTTGACAAATTCGACGAGTTGATTGATAAAATTCCTGCCAACGATGAGATAGTAACAGACCCAAGAACTCTTTATGCAAGTTACAGTTCACTAGATAAACAGAAATACCCCCATAATTCTACTATAAAGATTAGAAATGGTAAAGAAATAGAATTTGTTAAAAGAAAATATTTCTTAAGTTATGCTGCCTCCCATTTGAGAAATTTGGAAATTAGCGAGTCATTGGACATGCACAACTTCCATGAAATGTACAATAAAAATTTTGGTGATGTTTCTTACATTGAATACTTGTACAAATTTATGAGCTTTCCATATAAGAAAACCAATGGGTCATACGCAAGTTATCTAACCGAGTTGAGTCACTTTTTGCAAACGAGATTACAAGAGTTACATCCTTTGTTGGACTATGACGAGCTCTTACAAACCTGGAAGAAAGGTTTTAAAGTCGAGGAAGTTGCAGTAGGGAAGCCAAATGAAAAAGGGGAAATTTATTGCGAGCCATGTAATAAACTCTTTGCAAAGCAAACTGTGTATGATGCTCACTTGTCAGGGAAGAAGCATAAGAAAAACGCAGGCACAACTCAACAAAAGCAGGACTCAAACAATTCTATACCTTGGTTAGAGTATTTGGTTGGTAAATTATGTGGCGAATTATCACTGGATTTAGAGTTCACAAGGGCACAAGTGGAGAAACTCGCAAATTCCTCAGAAAGGGAAATTCAGTTGGATAAACGTTTGCAACACGATATCGAGAACGAGTTTGTAAAGGTGCACGACAACAATGGTGAAGAGGATGACGATAATGATGATGCTGCCAATGAAGATAATTCTGATGATGAAGGAGGTGACGCCTTCAAGAATTTACCTATTGGTCCCGATGGTGCACCAATTCCATTTTGGTTATACAAGCTTCAAGGATTGAATAAGCAATACAACTGTGAAGTATGTGGCAATATTACGTACAAAGGAAAGAAAGTATTCATGAAACATTTCAACGAATCAAAGCACCAATATGGGTTAAAATGCCTCGGTATTGATGAAAATAAAATGG
This sequence comes from Candida neerlandica, assembly GCA_030557875.1. NCBI lineage: Eukaryota > Fungi > Ascomycota > Pichiomycetes > Serinales > Debaryomycetaceae > Candida > Candida neerlandica. The sequence continues at coordinate 134,664 of JANIWD010000022.1, forward strand.
TTTTATTTAGAAATATTGTTAAAATTGATGAAGTTGTACAATTATGGAAGCTGATGAAGAAGGAAATTAAAGTACAACTGAATGAAATCGAAATTGAAGATAAAGAAGGTAATGTGATGTCGGAGAAGGATTACTTGGATTTGAAAAAGCAGGGTCTCTTGTAAGAAAGATACTATTGGCTGTATATATAAGTTAGTTAATTGATAGTATAGAGTAGAATCGAGGTTGTACAAAATCACCGATCACGTGAAAGATAGGAAATATGAAATCAATTTTCCAAGTCGTGTGCATGTAACCAATTGGTCCTAATCGATATTAAAGGCGCAGATAATAAACGATTTAGTGCACGAAGTTGTCAATTAGCTGGCAGCACTACATATAATTACAAATTATCATGGACAATAGGGTGAGAATCCCTTTCGTTGACATTACCACTGAAGGCGGGCTAAAATTCTTGCGATGAGTTAGGAGTAGTAGTATTTTTAGATCAGAAAAAAAAAAAAGAAAATATTTTTCCTCTTGTTCTTCTACTCTTGTGCTAGTTTGTGGGAGACAAAATATTATGCCTGGGGCGGAGAAGGAGAGAAGAAGTCACAAACTGTTAATGCGTTAATACGATCTGGTTGTATCTCTGCCGGGGGGCTCTGCAACCCAACCTACAGGAAGAAAATTTTTTTTTTTTTGGGTTTTTGTATTTTATTTTTCACCCTTACAAATTTTTCAATGGTCTTTCTTCTTTTCTTTCTTTCTTCAAAAGAATTACAACCAATAACCTTTATATTCTTTTTATTTGAACGTTAGTGTTAGTTTATATTCACCATAATATAGCTCCATATCTGCGATTCAAATTTTCTATATCTACCACCACCAAAATCATATCAAGCATTTTATGCTAAGCGTAAACAAGTCTTTTCCAAGAACAGCTCCTTCCACCTCCTCCATCTCCTGCTCCTTGTCTGCTTCATCCTCAGCAACAACTACAAACGAAAAAGGTTCCTGACATAACTTAATCCATTCTGTAAATGCCACCTACCCAAACAATTTTCAACCACGAGTTGTCTACTGCATTGGACTCCACTCACGCCTTTGAAGGTCCAGAGAAATTATTAGAGATTTGGTTTAAACTGACCAACAACGAACAGTTTGATTTGAGATCAATCAAATATGAATCTATTGTCAAGATTTTGAATTTGGTTCATTGTGAAGTCTTGTCCAAGATTTCAAATCCTGAAATGGATGCTTATTTGTTAAGTGAATCCTCATTATTTGTTTTTGAACACAAGATCATTTTGAAAACTTGTGGTAGAACGACCTTGTTATCATGTTTGGGTTTATTGTTTGATACCGTTAAACACGAAATTAATGAATTTGTTAAAGTTCAACAAGTCTTCTACAGTCGTAGAAGCTTCTTTTTCCCGGACCAACAGTTACACGTTCATAGTAATTGGAATGAAGAAGTTTCCGTATTGGATAACTATTTCGAAAACGGGAAAAGTTACATTGTTGGTCATAACACAAATTGGCATCTTTACGTTGCTGGCCAAGTTGATCATGGGACTCGTGATCACGACTCGACCTTGGAAATTATCATGACAAAGTTGTCTCTGACTGCATCGAAGAAATTTTACACCAAGAGAGCTCCTGGAGATTTGGCTAACGACGAGGATCATGATTTGGGTCACGAAACAGGTCAGGAAGTCTTGCATAAGACGGGCTTGAATTCATTGTTCAAATACAAGAAGAAAGGTTCTTTAGTTGCTAAGGAAATTCACGATGGGTTTGCATTTACCCCATGTGGATTCTCCAGCAACTCTATGAATGAGGATGGTAATTACTACACTATTCATGTTACCCCAGAACCAGGTTGGAGCTATGCATCTTTTGAGACAAACATGAATGGTGGTGATTACAGGGAAATAATCGATAAATGTATTAATGTTTTCGAACCTGGTCAATTCATGGTTACCTTTTTGACCAATGCTGATGTTCATAAATTTGAATGTTGCTTAGAGGATGATTACAAGATTCATCATAGAGAAGAGTTGGATGTTGGAGGTTATAAATTGTTTTTTGTTGAGTTTGTTCGTGCTTAAACAATATGAGAACCAGTTTATACTATATATTGGAGTTACTTCCTATTCTTTTTTTTATATTTTAACATAGTTTTTTTTTCTTAAATAGAAGTTTTTCTTTGTTACTTATATGTTTGGACCCTTGTACACGACTCTTAAAGATTCGGAATTTTTTTTTTCTTCTGTCTTGATATGAAAGAGACCTGTTTGATCTTTCAATACCAGACCTACTTGTTTCCAATTACTAATCACTAATCACTAAACACCAAATTACCACTTATTAAACCAATGTTGCAAACAGCTGAAGGTATGTTTAGGTAGAATCTTGTGTGAACCCTACGAAATGTTGCATGTACTAACATCTTCAGACGATCAACTCAAAGATATGTGTCCCATCTGTAAGACGGACAAGTATTTATCTCCCGATATGAAGTTTCTAATCAACCCCGAATGTTATCATAAAATATGTGAGAGTTGTGTCGATAGAATATTTTCATTGGGTCCAGCCCCATGTCCATATCCGAAATGTGGGAAAATCCTAAGAAAGAACAAATTCAAGCAACAAATATTCGAAGACTTGGTGATTGAAAAAGAAGTTGACATTCGTCGGAAAGTGAACTCGATATATAATAAAACCGAAGAAGATTTCCCTGATTTGAAAGGATTTAACAAGTATCTTGAAGAAGTGGAAGATATCGTGTTTAAACTAAGTAATGGAATCGATGTTGATACGACAGAAGCAGAGTTGAACAAGTACGAACAAGAGCATAAGTTGGAGATTTTGGAAAGAAATATGAGGGAATCGCAAAAGAATGACGATTTAACCAAATATAGGGAAGCTATGGAAAGATTAAAACAGGAGAAATTGAAGATTCAGAAACAAATGGAAATTGAAGATTTGGAATACCAAAAGCAACAGCAACAAGAATTATTGGATAAGATGACAAACAGTTCATCTACTTCAGAAGAATTGATTAAACAACAACAGAACCAGATGTTGAAGAGATCTAATTTAAGAAGAAAACAATTGCAATCGATAAATAGCCAGTTGGATCAACAGTTTAATCAAACGAATCCATTCCATAAGCAACTCGTAGAAGATTCACAAGCAGTGCCATTCACTCCATTCCAAGGTGATCGTGACTTACATAAGAAATATACTTTGTTGCCTGTGCCCAATGAAATCGAGAAAATCATGGATATTGAAAATCATATTAGCGATAGTTATTTCGATCCTTACATGAACAAACTAGCCAAGAACAAGACGTATCTAGGTGGAGGATGGAGATTGCAAAATGTTTTTGAGCAAGCATTAGACGAAGCATTTATTGGTTTAGGGTGTAATATAGAGGTGGAGAAGAAGAATTATTCATTATAGAAATAGAATAGGTCTAGTTTACATATTATTTAATAGTCTATGAATTTAATTTCCGGATGGTAATAGATAGGACAAGACCAATACGATCTCTTGACATTATCCCAAACACTTTTATCATCGCTATCTTGTAGCATTTCTTTTGGAATCTCTATTTCCTTGAACTTACAGTCCAATCCGTAATTACCCAAATCAATCTCCACCAATTTCTTGTACACTTCATATACCACTTGTCTATCAGCTCCCAATCCATTGAAAAATGAAAACACACCATGTGGTTTCAACAACCCAACAACATAATCAAACAACTCAAGCATATCGGAATAATGTTCCAGGAATGTGTCATAATAAATCCCATTGAAGAAAACTTGCCCATCACTTAACAATTTATCTAATTGATCTTGCCATCTTCCTTCCAAAATCACAACATTTTCCTTCTCATACCAGCCATCTTTCTTCATCTTGGCAAGAACATCAGGATGTGCTTCACAGATATAATGTTTAGTTGGATTTTGTTGTTGGATGAAATTATCAATTATACCCATTCCGAAACCAATATTCAAAACAAAAATCTCGGAATCTTCTTCATTGGTTTCAGAATCGATAATGGATCCTGCTTGAAAAAGGGTATCTCTTCCAAGTTTCATAATATCTGTTTCCCATGACATCATAACTCCATCTTTTCTGTCTTTGGTTATGAGTGAGTCGTCAGTGTATTCTAGTTTGGTGTTTAAATATGATTGTTGATTTTGTGATGGAGCATCAACTGGGTCATCCACTTCTTGTTTCAGCTCTTCTTCCTGTGGTTTGACGGGTGGTTCTTCTTGTTTTGGCTCTTTTTGTTCTTGTTGTTCTTCTACTAATTCTGGAATGGCTTCACCAAATTCTTCATGATTTAAATCATCAGTATCTTCGATGATCTCCATATCAAATTCTCCGGCTTTTCTTAAAACCAATTCTGCTCTAACTCCTGCATCCACTATTTGGTCATAAATTTTTGAATTCTTCAATCCTCGTTTAATCAAAATACAACCAGGGGTTAAATTCTCCACGTCAGTAAAGCTCCATCCTGCACCATATTCAAACAAGATCTCTACCATTTGATCCACAATTGCCTTTTCATCATCTGAACTATCAAGAGGAACATTACGACATATTAAATGTAATGGGGTAGTAGTGGTGGTTGGTTCAATGTCGATATTGTTGGTGAAGTTGTATGCTTCTTCAACAGTGTAAGTAGATGGAATACCATTTTTCAAATATTGTTGTAATTTTTCAATATAAGATTTGTCAATTGGACGGGTTTCGAACCTGCATAAATCGTGTAAATCAGACATCTTTAAGTTGGTTGATAATATTTGTTGCAATATTGAATTGTGATTTTTGATTGTAATTTTTCAAGATGAGATGTCGTGGTGCGAAAACTAAAGAAAATAAATTATTACGACATTATCGGAGAACGACATTTTCACAACCAAAATAGTATTCATTTACGATATTGCGTCTAAAAAAAAGCCAAGGGTTATTGCTATTGTTTTTTTTTTTTTTTGACACCTGCAATAGAAGTGAGACATGTAGATTTATGTTTCATTCTACGATATAGTTGCTATCGAAATGAACTATGAGGTGATTCTTTTTCCTTTTCTCTCTTACATTATCCGTACTGCCAAGTGAAGTTGATATTTTACCCGAAATTTGTACCGAGTTACAAGGAAAAAAACGGAAATGAACTAAAGTTTTTTTTTTTTTTGAATAATTCCTAGCCGATGTGCGTCTATGTCAAGTTTTTAGGTGGGTGCAGGGGAGTGAGGTTAATGGTGATTCAGTTCAAAATCAAATGATTTAACTCTTTTAAAGACAATAAGTAAATGACACTTGCACGTTACTGCGCAAATAAACGAATTTCCGAACCTGAAAAGAAATCTAAGAAAGAGAGTTCAGGTAAAAAGAAATCTCGATCAATGAGGGGAGCTGTTCCCATCGCATAGATCAACATATTTATACTCTCGGTTCATGAGTTTTACTAATTCCAATGCATAGAAAAAAAAGTTGCTCTGAAACTTGGTTGGTTAAGACACCACAGACCGTCAATTCAGTATAAGAGAATACAGAGGAAGACATAAAGAGGTCACAACCATCATTATGCAACGAGAAATTATAAATAAGTATTATTCGGAGTACATCTGCGTATGTGCCTGCGTGGGCTCCAACTCTTCTGGTAATTTGTGGACGACGGTGAAATTGGCAATAAAAGGGTTTAGCTTACCGTTAATATCCAAGAATCTATGATAAAGGTGTCAACAAGAATCTACAATTTTGCAGTAATAATTGAAATCAAAATAAACCGAATATTGGTAATGAGTAAGTAAGCCAGTTGAATTGGCATTGGCATGGGCATGGGCATTGGCATTGATGTGAACTGAAATGGTTTTGTTCGCGCGGTTGAATATTTTTAGTCCGATTTATCAGGTGAGAAAGTGGGACGCAGCAGCATGGATGCAAAATCATACGATTTTTTTTCCTCTTTGTTTTTCTTTTTTTTCTTCTTTTTTTTTTTTTTGTTCAGATGTCGCCCACACACAGTTGCCATACACACAATTAGAAAATTTTGCAGTCTAGGATTAGCCACCCGACCAGGATAGGAGAAAGAGAGAGAGAACAACAACAAGTACTGCCATGAAACGGAGCCAGGGATATGGAACACTAGCACCTATCTACTAGCTAAAACCCTTGGAGGTCTTCCAGTAATTGAAAACAAAATTACTGAGGAATGTAACGTAACAATCTCATTTCATTTAAGCAGTGCCGGAGTTATATTTCAACTATGGGGCGTGAATCCTGACTTTCTAGATCTTAAACTCTCTATGGACGTGTATTGCAAAACGTGTAATTTCTTTTACTGTTCCTTTTTCTTTTTTTATTTAAGAAGCCATACCTTAATCAAAATGCCATTCTGGCATTTAGGAAACCGCTTTCGAAAAACCTAGAAAAAAGTGGAGTGATAATTCAACAACCACATTAAAATACATCCTTTTTTTTTAGCTTACAGGTGTCACAGAAGTCACAGGAATACCCATACCCGTCTTTATAATATTGCATCTTGGACGCAATTTAAATATCAACTTCCACAAATCAAAATACTAGAACCAATAACAGCATAAAGCAGATAAATGAAAACAAAATACAAAAAAGGAAAACAAGGCGAACAGGTTTATACATGGATGAATTATAATTCCACTGAAACTTTCGAAACCCTCTTCCCTATGTTCCACACTCTCTACTTCTCCTAAATACTCTTACAGTAACTTTATGTAAATCAATGGAAAAATATCCAAAAAGGAATTATGACACCGAGGATGGAATAGTTTCATAACACTCCTTTCTGTCAGTGATTCATTGTTTTAGTCTTTCTGAATTGAACAAAAAAAAAAGTTGTGCTCTAAGAAAAATTATTGTGACTGTTTGCATGATTCTACATAATTCACCTTTGTAACAGATTTTTAATTTTGCCCTTACTATTTCTTCCTTCTTTTTATTTATTTATTCATTTCTTTCTTCCTTTCCAATATATAACACTCAACATCACGTATAGATAAAGAGTAAACCTACACCAAAAGGTGCTTTCAATTGCTAGTCCGCGTCCGCCCCACAGAACGAAGTTTCCCTATACCAAAAAAAAGTACCTAATTATACTTGTTTAGATCAAATATTTTCTTAAAGATAACCCAAAAAAAAGAAAAGCACCATAGATCAAGCATATACTGACATCGACACCGTTAAAACTCCATCAAAAGCAAAGCCAACAAAAAGGAGAACCAAAAGAATAAACCGTTAATTTCGAACTCCGAAAACCATAATAAAAGGAACGTGAATATTTGCAGTATAAATACAGCTTCAACATACTCGTGTCCACCAGATAACAAAACATAATATATTTACTCCATTCGTTATAGAATCCAAGTATCCACAGGGAAATATAACTTTGATATAAAGAAGACATATATTATCCCGTTACCAATCCTCCTTTACCACTACACTACCAATTTTCCTGCAAGTAAATAGTGTCTTAGTGTTTGGTCATTTAGGAAAACACATTACAAGCGTACATTAAATTTATTGTGAACCTAGAGAATTCCAAAGAAGAGCAACGATATTCTTTTTTTGGGATTTCAGTAAATGATATTTAAGTTGGATGACTACAACGCATTCTTAACATCCTTATTTGACAAAAAGAATGAACAACAATTGGAAGAGAATAATAACTCAATAATGACCCAAAACAACAACTTAAATTCCGATATGAATGACGACAACAGCCACAACCAAAGATTCCCATTAGATTTTGATTTTGGTTTAGCACCTTCAAAATATGTTCAACAAAGCAACAGTGCTAGTCCTAATGGTAATGTTGCCTACAACAATGACCCAAAGTTTGCCCTAGCCAATGGATCAGGAAATTTCCACAATTTTGAATATGAATTACCAACAAATACAGAATTCATCGCAGAAATTGCAGCTTTTGATAAAGACAAGAGTGCCCATGATTCAGTGGACACAATGAACAATAATAATGGCAGTCATACAGGTACTAATACTCATAATACAGCGACACCTAATATTGATCACTTTTCCAGATTTAATGAATTTGATGAGAACTTGGAAGATTCGATAATGTTGGAAGAAGATACTGACAGTCCAATGGTGTTTAATTTGAATCATCAAGATAGTTATAATAATAATAATAATAATAATAATAATAATAATAATCTACCACCACCCCCAAACCACAATGTACTACGTCCACCACTACAACCTCAACACGGATCTCAACAACAACAACAACAACAACAACTGCAACCACCACCACAACCACAAATATCGCAACTACCACCACAGGGAATACAACAAGCACACATATCCAATGTAAATACCCCGTTGTTCCAGGGTCATAACACCCCAGTGATGGCACAAGTTCAACAACATTCATCAGGACAACATCTGAGAGTTGGAAGTACACAAGAATTGAATACTATGGGTACACCCTTGGCTTCACCAATATCTGCAGACACCAATAATTTCAATTCGATTGGAAATAACAATAAAGAGACATCAGTGTTGGATTATCAGAACCCAAAGGTGTTGACCGAGCGAGCCTCGAATATAACTTTTGCAACCACTAGCCAACCACCATTACAAGGGATACCAGCAATGAATGGAAATGGCACCATAGCTGAATCTCCACCAGTGTCCCCATTGAATACCAATAATGCTCCAAAACTAAAAGCCACAACTAAAACCAAGCAACCAAAAGCTCGGAAGTTGAAACAAGAAAATCAAATGAATCACAATTCGAATGAAAATATAAACACAATAAACCATAACCCACATCCAGGCCGGCCAAGAATCAAGTCTTCACATAATGTGATTGAACAGAGATACAGAAACAAGATTAATGACAAATTTAACGCCTTACAAAATTCAGTCCCTACGTTGAGAATATTGGCTCAAAAGAAAGAAAGAGAGAAATTGGTCCAACAACATAATAATATTAATGCCAACAACGCCGATTCCTACAGTAATAACGAAGACTATGACTCCTCCGATGACGAACTGATTGATAACAAGAGAAATCTAAATGTTAACGGAACTCCAAACACTGCCACCAGCAATGGAATGGTTGCTTCATCAGGTGGTGAGATTAATTTGGAAGGTTTAGAGCCCGCTAGAAAGTTGAATAAAGGAACCATATTGGCCAAGTCGATAGAGTATATCAAGTTCTTGGAATTGAAGAACGATAGAATGAAACAAGAACATGATGAGTTGATTTTGAAAGCCAGAATGCTAGGATTGGTTATCGATGACGAACAGTTGTAACATTAAAAAAAAAACAAAAAAAGAAGAAGAGTAATTCGTTTTTTTTTTATTTAATTAACTAAGTACTTCTTGATGTATAATGTCTTTATTTTTGAACCCTATCTTATTTATAATATATTTATATAGATATGATTTGTTGTAAAAAGGACTTTGGATAAATGATTCCTTCCCTTTTTTTTGGCGGCTCAGTTGGTCGTTTCCTTCGTTCATTTTTGTACGCAAATAAGATAAATTAAAGGCGAAAGAGCGATATATCCATAACTCCCCTAATAACCGTTACTTTCTCCATCCCAAAAGTAGTCCTAAATTAGCTTACCGTCTACCGTAACGGTAGACCTGCATTGTGCCGGGAATATGGTCGTACATGTGTGTCTCTATATGATTGTGTATGAGTGTATATATGTGATTATGTATGAAGAGGTCATCGCCTGGTGTATTCTATTGCATCAGTTGATTTCCATTACTAACAAATACGCGACAATTGGCTGTCCCCATCACAGAAAAAAAAAATGAGAAACAAAATTAGCAACCAAGTGTTTTTTTTTCCCCTTTGTTACTGTGTTGCCAAAAGTATTTGCGTATACGACGCGACTGCAGCTTCTGTACGACAGAATTACTACTAAGGAAACGAAACAATCAAAAAAAAAGAAAGAAATCCAGTGAGAGTGAGAGTCGGAGCAGGAAAATTTTCCTGCCATCGTTTACAAATCATCATACCATTCGCTTAGACAATTTTTTTTTTTTGATTCACACATTAATTCAGCCAATAAATTTCCTTTCGATTTTAATATTTAAATTGAAGAATATCCACACGTTCCTTAAGATTTTGTCCTCCTTGTGTACCATCATAGTTGGATATCCTTCATTTATTAAAACTATTCCCTTTTTGTTTTAGTTAGTTCAACCTATTCTTAACCAACGCTATGGCCATTGTCGATACTGCCATCGATGGCGTCAATTACTTCTTATCATTGTCCTTAACTCAACAAATCACCATTTTGGTGGTTGTCCCATTCGTTTACAACATATTATGGCAATTGCTTTACTCCATGAGAAAAGATAGAGTCCCTATGGTTTTCTACTGGATTCCTTGGTTTGGTTCGGCTGCTAGTTATGGTCAACAACCATACGAGTTCTTCGAACAATGCAGATTGAAATACGGTGATATCTTTTCATTTATGTTATTGGGTAAAGTCATGACTGTTTACTTGGGTCCAAAGGGTCACGAATTCGTTTACAACGCTAAATTGTCAGATGTTTCCGCTGAAGCAGCTTACACCCACTTGACTACCCCTGTCTTCGGTAAAGGTGTTATTTACGATTGTCCAAATTCAAGATTGATGGAACAAAAGAAATTCGCCAAATTCGCTTTGACCACTGATTCCTTCAAGACCTATGTTCCAAAGATTAGAGAAGAAATTTTGAGCTATTTCGTTAACGATGTCAGTTTCAGAACCAAGGAAAGAGACCATGGTGTTGCTAGTGTCATGAAAACCCAACCTGAAATTACCATCTTTACTGCTTCCAGATCTTTGTTTGGTGATGAAATGAGAAAGAGTTTCGACAGATCATTTGCTCAATTATATGCTGACTTGGATAAAGGTTTCACCCCAATCAATTTCGTTTTCCCAAACTTGCCATTACCACATTACTGGAGACGTGATGCTGCCCAAAAGAAGATATCTGCTCACTACATGAAGGAAATTCAAAGAAGAAGAGAAATTGGTGACATTGATCCAAAGAGAGATTTGATTGATTCCTTGTTAGTTAACTCTACTTACAAAGACGGTGTTAAAATGACTGATCAAGAAATTGCCAATCTTTTAATCGGTGTTTTGATGGGTGGTCAACATACTTCTGCTTCTACTTCTGCTTGGTTCTTATTGCACTTGGGTGAAAAACCAGAATTACAAGATGAAATCTACGAGGAATTAACTGCATTATTGAAAGAAAAGGGTGGTGACTTGAATGACTTGACTTACGAAGATTTGCAAAAACTCCCATTGGTTAACAACACTATCAAGGAAACTTTGAGAATGCACATGCCTTTGCACTCTATTTTCAGAAAAGTCATGAACCCATTGAGAGTCCCAAACACCAACTATGTTATTCCAAAAGGCCACTACGTCTTAGTTTCTGCAGGTTACGCCCACACCAGTTCTAGATGGTTCGAAGAACCTCAAAATTTCAACCCACACAGATGGGAATCCGATGCTGCTAAGGCTAACTCTGTTTCTTTCAATTCTGCCGATGAAGTCGATTACGGTTTTGGTAAAGTTTCTAAAGGTGTTTCTTCCCCATACTTGCCATTCGGTGGTGGTAGACACAGATGTATTGGTGAACAATTTGCTTACGTTCAATTGGGAACTATTTTGACCACTTATGTTTACAATTTCAGATGGAAGTTGAACGGTGATAAAGTTCCAGATGTTGACTACCAATCCATGGTTACATTACCATTAGAGCCAGCTGAAATTGTCTGGGAAAAGAGAGACACTTGTATGGTTTAAATTCCCCATTCTGGTACCAATTAAATCGATCTTTATTTTATTTTATTTTAGTTATCATTTTTATTTTTATTTTTATTTTATTATGGCTATAAAGTAATTCACACTTATATATAGATAAATATGGAAATAGAACGATAGTGTGCATGATCTTGTATTGTATGTATGCTCATGAGTCATGTCATCATATCGCGCGATAAATAAACTTCTTGCGGCCGGTTTCGCCCCGTTGCGGGACCTCCCGTCGTCCGCGATCTGATACACTAAGGTTCTTTTTTTTTTCTTTCTTTTTTTGGTTTCTTTGTTGTGAGTAAGTTTTGCAGTATATCGCTCATGACTATGTAACGTCAGAAAATTTTTCAGTATCTCAGAAAAAAGTAAACGTAGGAGACAACATAATAGATAATAATTAATTATTCGACTTTTTTTTTTTTCTTCCGTTTAATTGTACAAATCCTATTCTCAACCAGATAAATTAAACATGAGTTCATTCAAGATTAAGGTGCCTGCTTCGTCAGCCAACATAGGACCTGGCTTTGACGTCTTAGGTATAGGTTTAGAACTTTTCTTGACCATCACCGTCACTATCGACCCCAGTAAAGATACGTCATCAGACCCTCACCATGCCATTTTAAGTTACGACGGGGACGGAACTGTTCCATTTGAAAGTAACAGAAACTTGATTACCCAAACTGCATTGTATATAATGAGATCCAACGGGGTGGAAAACTTCTCTAAAGGTACCCATATCCATGTAAATAATCCTATTCCTTTGGGTAGAGGCTTGGGATCCCTGGCCAGTGCCATTGTTGGTGGTATCTACTTGGGTAACGAGATTGCAGGATTGAAATTGGATAAGATCAGATTATTAGATTATTGTTTGATGATCGAAAGACACCCAGATAACATCGCTGCTGCCATGTTGGGAGGATTTGTTGGTTCTTATCTTAACGAGTTGTCGGAGAAAGAAGTCGAGTTGACCCAAGTTCCATTAGAATACGTCTTGCCTAAAGAATCTACTCCTAAGGATAAAATTGTATCAGTTCAACCACCATTGAATATAGGAGAATATGTTACTTACAATTGGAACAAAAAAATCAAGTGTTTGACAATCATACCTAATTTCGAAGTGTCTACCGAATTGTCAAGATCAGTGTTACCTGACGCTTACAAATTGAAGGACATTGTGTACAATTTACAAAGAATTGCCATTTTAACTACTGCATTAACGCAAGATCCACCAAATAAGAAATTGATCTACTCATCAATGAAAGATAAGATTCACCAACCTTACAGATTCGGCTTAATTCCTGGTTTGAACAAAGTTTTAGAAGAAATCACCCCAGACAAGTATCCTGGATTGTGCGGTATTTGTTTATCCGGTGCTGGTCCAACCATATTGGTTCTTGCAACTGAAGGGTTTGACACTATTGCCAAAGACGTTGTTGATATCTTCAAAGCGGAAAAGGTTGAATGTGATACCAAAGTTTTAGATTTGGCTTATGATGGTGCTACCGTTGAATATTTATAGAGATAAGAGTTTATCTATAGAAGCATTTAGAAACAAAACAAAAATAAAAAACTGTATTATAGTACTACTTTCTTGTGTTATGTTGTAATGTGTGTGTGTCTATACAGTGTTTTTTTCTTTTTATGAACCAATTGACCTAATTGTTTAAACTAATATGGACACAAATATTTGTACATAGTCACAAACAAATAAAATGAATAAGTGTACAATTAATTGTGTC